>CM031242.1:597174456-597360835 GCA_018340775.1 Taxus wallichiana var. yunnanensis | reverse complement strand
TCAAAATGGAAGGTCATGCTCGGTTTGGTGGGAAACCCATATAGCCACTTGTGAGAAGAAGAAACATCCTATTATCGATTACTTGGAAAGGTTTTAAAGAATTGATTAGAGATAACTTCTATCCTATTGGCCATAATATTGACATGATGATTAAGTGGCAATACTTTAGATAGAAACCAATCAAAGCGTGCAAGACTACACTACGTAATTTCGGAGATAAGACATGTTGCTTAATATGGACTTGGAGGATGAGGAAATTCTAACCAAGTATTTGGGAGGAATTCACACTCACCTTTGGAGGAAGGTAATCTCCATGAAGACCAAGGATCTCAATGAAGCTTGTGTATAAGCATACTACATTGATGATGAGAAGAAGCAAGGAGATATAGAGCCAAGGGAGATCAACCAACAAAATAAGAGGAAAAAGAACAAGGGAAGAAAAGTAGAAAAGGTAAATGGAAAGGTAAACATACCACTACTGCTTTGCATACTTGTAAAGATCCTAAAAATTTCTATAAGAATTGTGATGTAAATGGGCATACTGACGCCACATGTTGGAAGTTGCATCCAGAATTGTACCAAAGGATCGAACCAAGGATTCCAAGAAATCCATGGCCACTTTATGAAGATAGAAGAGAGGTGGAGATTGAGGATGATTCAAATGTAGATAAGAGGTCAGGATGCATGGCCACTAACATGTATGGGGTAATAGAAGAATAAGAGGTGAGTAAGCTATTTCAAATCGGAATCCAAGTCAAGAAGACTAAGGTAAACACTTTAGGAGATTCTAGTTCTCGGTCAAATTTAAGTTGATTCATTTGTAAAACAACTTGGTCTAGAGAATTATGTGTATCCACATCCATACCCACCGGGAATGGGTGAAGAAGGGTGTAGAAATATAAGTTATAAGGAAGTGTAAGTTTTAGTTTGGGATAAATACCCAATACATAGATGTATTAGAGGATGATATTATTCCACTTGATGTATTTGCTTGTTGTCTTTGGAAGTCCTTGTATGTTAGAGATGTTGTGTTCACAAGGAGGAGAACAGTTCGGATGGATTAAGGATGGAGTCTATTTTAACATCTAAGCACACTAGATAAAATCAAAGAAAGCTATGGTAAGTGCCAACCAAGCACCAAGAATTATTTAAGAAAATCATCGGTTTTTTGCTTTCATTGGAAGAAAAACAAAATGGACGTGAGAGGGATATTCATAACCAAAGGATGGAGAATTTTGATAGCACTTGTCATTTTTGTATAAGAATCCACCAAAGAACTAATCATTCAAGTTGAAAAACAAAATTTTGCTATGCAGTCACTATATCTACCTATGGATTCACCGGACTCGACCGTAAATTGCATCAAGAAAAGAGGAGATACAAGGAACAATGGTGACTAAAGTAGCAACGCACTTGGAGAGGATTCGGCCGATCCATCTCAAGAAACAAAGACATGAAAGGACTAAACCACTATAGTATGGGACCTTCACCATACTTGAGTAGGTTGGAGAAGAAACCTTCATGCCATACTTCATGCAGATGCACGCGATAGTAAGTTACAAGAGCTCGCATCCACTAATGCCATCTATGCATGAAAAAGAAGGAAAGATACAAAAGTTACCTTCCAAAGAGGATTGTACTCGAGGAAACTCAGGAGGAGGATGTAGCATTGGAACAACAAACCAAAGATCCATAGGAGTCTTGGCAGGTTGGATGAGAGAAGACACCAAGGAAAACCTAGTGGTACTTAAATGAGCACGAGAGGGAGTTGATTCCTCTACCACTCCCCCACTAAGATTTTGTGGGACCAAAATCCTCCTAAGTAGGGGAGGTATGATCCATAGGGATCTAGAAAAACACACCACTTCATCAGTTCCATCAACACCAAGAAGGAGAAACAAGAAAAGTGAGAAAAATGAGGTAAACAGAGGTTCTGAAGGAACCTCTGCTCTATGTAGAGTGGCGGTTTCAAAACCATCCATGCCTATAAAGTGGTGGTCTTAAACTTCCACCTAGCCAAGGTGGTGGTCCTAGGACCACCGGTCTGATTAGTGTGGAGGTCATGATACTTTTGAATAGAAAAGAATAATGGAACATGAATGGACGTGAATTGGAAGCACCCAGGCGTGTCTCTTCCCTTCCCTACCCTTTCACATTTTCCAGTGCATGGGAGGACATGTGAAGGACTATAAATGCATGAAAGGAACAATAGAATAGGCATTCAAAGATCTAGAGAGATAAAGAAGAAGAGTTTAATGAGAGCAAAGTGAGCAAGATCTTTAGTGCTTTGAATGGAATTATAGGAGCAAGGTGTAGAAACAAAACAAGAGAGTAATTGGAAGAAGGTTTACATTGTTTCTTCTTTTCATACTTATTGTAATCTCTAATTGTCTATATTAGACCAATAAAAGTGGGAAGAAAGAGTAGTTACCCTTCCCCGACTAGTTTTCCTCCATTGGAGGTTTCTAGGATAAAATTGTTGGTGTTGAAGTTTGAATTTTTTTCCTTCTTTGCAATTTCCTTTCTATAGCACTAGATAATTAGTCACGAAGCTCTAATTTTCAAGAAAATCTGTCATTTTCCAAAGTTGAAAGTAGAACAACATAGTTGTGTGATTCGTAGAGTTCTAAAGTAGAAGTATACGAGATCACTTGATTTTGATTGTACAAACAATATTGCTGAATATGAAGCACTTGTATTGGGCCTTCAAGCTGCTTATGCCTTGGATGTTAAGTCCATCAATATCTTTGGTGATTCTCATCTGGTCATAAACCAAGTCAATGGTATATACCAGTGTCGTAATGAGATAATTCAAAAGTATAAGCATCACGTAGATATACTTTTGATCACCTTTGACCATTATGCACTTTAAACCACCCCATGATCTACCAATAAATTTGTGGATACCATGGCCCGCTTGGCTTCTCTCGATACCGCTGCCCACCCTTTGACTCTAAGATCTTTGTCACAATACAAAGGCTACAATCACCCTCTTATTTACCTTGTGAGGTCTACTTCATCAGAATTGTTGCCTTTGACCCACGCGACCTTTGGTATAAGCAATATGCAGACTATCTTTCCCTTTCCATTCTACCCACTAATCTCACTCATAATCTGCAAAGGTGCATTTCTTAAAAGTTCCTCCCATTATGTCATCATGGGTGGTATTTTTATAAGTGTGGCTTCGATGGTATTCTCTTACGATGCCTTACAAGTTCTAAAATTCCCTACACCATTAAAGAAATCCATGATGACATTTGTGGAGGTCACTTTAATGGTTTAGCTTGTTGCAAAACACATTCTTCACCTAGGCTATTATTGGACAACCTAAACCATGACTACATGTGATTATGTCAAACATTGCATGAAATTCCAACAACATGCTAATCTCCACCACATGCCTAGTCATGCCTTATAGGTCACATGATACCTTTGTCCTTTCTCTCAATGGGGTTTAAATCTTATCGGTGAAATCAACCTTCATTCTTCACAATGCCACCAATGGATCATAACCACTACTGAATATTACACTAAATGGGTAGAGGCCATTCCCCTCATTTCTACAAAAGCTGAGAAAATATGTGAATTCATCAACCATCACATCATTTGTCACTTTGGTGTTCCTCATTACCTCATCACTGATAATGGAAAGTAATTCAAAAAAAACCTTACACAAAATATGTGACACATTTGGCATCCAACTTAGTTTCTCATCACCTTATTACCCACAAACCAATGGTCAAGCCAAATCAACCAATAAAACCTTGAACAAAATTCTTATGAAAGTAGTCAACGATACTAGAAAGGATTGGCATACGCACATTCCTTTTGCCTTGTGGGCTTATCACACTAGTATTCACACTTTGACTCGCTACCACACCTTTTTCTATGGTCTATGGTACCGAGGCTATCTTACCTCTCGAAGTCCAGATTCCATCTCTTCACATCTCACTACAAGACATGCTCAATGATGATGACTTTCACCAAGATCGTTTGGCGCAACTTGAGTTATTAGATGAATGTCATCTCAATGCTCTTGACCATCTCCAAATATACCAAAAACATATCAAACATGCCTATGACAAACATGTTCATGAATGAACCTTTCAGGTTGGTGACCTCATCCTGAAGGAAAATCAACATGTAACCAAAGAGGAGAAAAGTAAATGGGGTAAATTTTCTCCTAATTGGCTCATACCCTATATCGTTACCATGCTTATGGATCACATGCTTATTTTTGTCATAAATTGAAGGTAAACTTGAACTCCGACCCCCTTAATTCCTTGCATCTTTGACCATTTTATTACCGACATCTAGTTCTATACCACTTTTTGTCAGCTTGATCGCTCATCCCTTGAGCCCTTTTCATATTCCATATTGCATGTTTTGAGGATCCACGACTCAAAAAGAATCATGTGATTCCCATCACCTTTTCAGCCTTATGTTCAATATGAGTACCACGATTTACTCATAACATGATTCTCATGGTTACTTTTCTTCTTCTTTAAGATGTAAATCCCATGGTCATTCATCACTCAAAAACACCTCTTTCATAGTTAATATCTATGTGCCATGGTCTTGTCTTTTGAATAAGAACCTCATCTTCCTCTATATTCTTATCCATGACTTAAAAGTCCAAAACAAAAAATGGATACAAATCCTTGAGTCAAAATTCTAGCAAAAGATGACTTCCTTGAAAGGGACATCTCTTCACTCTAAATTCCACTGCTATAAATAGACTGCTCCCTTAAAGGATAACTATATCAAGTTATTTCACAAATCCAATAAAAATATAAAGAAGCTTCCCACATCGATGATTAGCTTCATGAAGACCTCAAGGAGATAATATACCTATCCCATATAGACTTCCCACATCGATCAGTCTATTAAACAAAAAAAAATGAAGAAAAAGATGAAATTTTCATCATGGACTTTCCTATTTTTGATCTTGGGTTTTTTTTTTGAAGAACACGTTTGTCATACACTAAGTTACACTAAAACTACCCATTCTCACCTCCTTGCCTTTTTAGCCTAATTTCCCATTTACTCAAGGGACTTGCTGCAAACATGACATTTTGTGATTATGTGACTTTCTTCACCCTAAGAATGGTCCATTATGCAATACCTTTAGGGTCTTAGGTTCATGAGCCCCTCTTAGGTATGGTCGAATCATTAGGGTTCTTATCAATTAAGTGGCTCTTTTACCCCCTCTTACCCTTTGCCTTCCTCATTACTTATTGATTATCCTATACATGACTAGATCATTGACACCTATATTTACAAACCACTCCACCATGCCTACAACCTAAACTCAATCATGCCTATGACCTACATTCACCCATGCCTAACACCTACCAACCCATTCCTCTACTTCATCATAATCTTCCCTAGCTTATGGGAGAACTACATCGGCTTGAGGTCCCTTTTCACCGGGACTATGTAGGTAACACTTTGAGGGCATGGGGCCCTTAGAGGTTAGCTCGAAATTCTTTACCCTAACCAAAACCCCCTTTCAATTTCACATTCTACCCTAGTTCGTTTCCATTCTATATCAATAACTGGAAATTAAACCAAACAAGCAACAATTGCTAAGCATTTTTACCATCATAACACATACATTCATTTCATCACATCTACCATTTCTTTACCATAATCATAAATTTTCCTACAAATCATCTTACCATGATCCATACCATCATTAATTACACAAAATAATAAATTAGAAATTCAATCAACCATAAAACCTGACTCAAATCATGCCTAACCAAACCTAACTCCATCATACCTAAACCAACCTGACTCAATCATACCTAAACCGACCTGACTCCATCATGCCTAAGCCGACCTGACTCCACCATGCCTAAATCAACATGAATCAATCATGCCTAAACCAACCTAACTCAATCATGCCTAAACCGACCTAACTCCATCATGCCTAAGCCGACCTGACTCCACCATGCCTAAATCAACTCCACCATGCCTAAATCAACCTGACTCAATCATACCTAAACCAACCTGACTCAATCATACCTAAACCGACCTGACTCCATCATGCCTAATCCACCTAGTTTCCATCACATACACACATAATAACATAAATTAAAATCAATAACCCCATCCATGCTATAAATGCCATCAGCTATAAATCAGAAAGTCTACGTATACATACATGTGTACATGGATATAAATAAATACTAGTATCTCAAACAACCTCTCATATACAACCTCACCACCTTCGGCACACATGCCGATATATGATCAAAAATACAAAAATCTCATATACAACCTCACCATCTTTGGCACGCATGCCAGTATATGATCAAAAATAACAAAAACTCTCATATACATCCTCACTCTCTTTAGAAAACATGCCGATATATATATATAATAATAAATAAACAACTATACAAAATGGAGGGATGTATGACTATCAGATATCCCCTAGTTGGATATCCTCCATATCTATCTCACCTATCTCCTCCTCCTCCTTTGCCCCCGTATGGTGTCCAACTAACATCTCACCACCCACCATGGGCCTCGGTCTACCCTCGGCTGGTACCACACCTAGAGTTGGCCTCCATAGACTAGTAGCCTCAACTTGACCTGTCTCGGGCTCAATGGCCCCCTGTGCTCTCCACACTATGGGTGCATGACCTAGTCCTCTCACTTAAGGCTTGCTATGCTCTATACTCTCAATAGGATAGGAAATCTATCCCTACAGCCATCAACTAATCCTAGATAATACCTCACCTCACCTAAGGCATCCCTCAACCTACCTAGAGGTGTGTTTATGGTGGTGTCATCGGCCTCGACCCCTATACTTTTCTCTTGGGACCCTTTTCCTATGCTTGTCCCGAGGGACCTTGTCCGCCCTACCTATATCTTGGCCTAAAGGGCCACACACTTTCTGTGCGGTGCCAAATGGCCTTGCAAACTTGTAACCTGCGCCTATAGGGCGACCACATGTACCCCATCCCCATCTCCACCCTATGTGGGTGCCTTTTCCTGTACTTCTGGGCATGTAGAGTGGCCACTTGTGCCTATAAAGTGGCAACCTATGCCTCTAACCTATCAAATTCCCATGGCATGATCCCCAACTATGTAATCAGGGTAGCCACATGCCCCTGTAGGGTGTCCCTCTGCACTGTAATGGTGGCTAAATATGAATGCCCTGGCCTCAGTGGTACTACTCGTAAATGTGCATCCCACCACTATCTGTATCTATCAGTCCCCCGACATCATCAATCTACTGGTCTACAACCTGCTCATCCTTCCCTATCGGCACTTTTGGCTATGGTAGGGGTAGAGGCCTCTCCACATCATCCCTCATATACTATGGGAAGGATGGGGGTATATATGAAGTATCCCAAAATACCATCTGACCCTATCTACGGGTATCATCTCATGCTCTCCTGCATGTCACCTCTATCCATCGAAGTAGTCAGTAGCTCCTATAGCTCCTTGACCATTTGCCTATATGATGGGAAACCCATGTATGGCCTCTAAATGATGTCCACGTTAGACAACCCCTCTAGAACCGCATGTAATTGGCTACATCATGTGTAGCCACAGCAACCCGACGCTCTCCAACAACAGTACCCATCACCTGTAGCCTACTCGGACCAAGCCCACCTCAAATGCATCTAGATGAGGCATACCAACTATATTCCAACTAGACACACACACATGATGTGCTCATATGCCCAAAAATGTAGTAGAAATGTACAACATAGGCTAAACCTCTGTAGCACCTATAGGCCCATAGCTCTCTATATAATTGTACTAGGAATGCGGCGCCCATGTAAAATGTGTCCTATCCTTCACCATATCATGTAGAACCCCCATCAATGATCGTGGGAATCTCCCACCCTCTGCATTTGGTAGTGTAAAATAGCAAACTACCTCCATCAGCAACACCACTAGCCTCATCTCCTCTGGATGGGCCTAATACATATCTTCGTAGCTCATACTGGTGCTATGGAACCTCAACTCTACTAACCCCTCACCAAACATGGTCAACATCAACTCCTCATATGCCTCTAAGGAGATCGAATACACCTGCGTCCCCACTATCGGTAACCGCAGGATCCTGTACACATCCTCTAGGGTGACTGTGATCTCACCCGTCGGTAGATGGAATGTATTGGTCACCGAATCCCATCTATCAATGAGGGTGACCATCAAAATCGGCTCCTATACTATGTGTTAGCATCTAACCCTATCAAGCCAACCTTTGCAACATGACACCAATCATTGAATGTCACACTCCCTCGTACCTCCACAAGTAGGGCGGTACCTATATGGCATCCACAACTAATCTCTCACCTACACCCAACAAACCATCACATTAATACACCTTGACCATACCCACAATCACCCTTGACACCTCACCTATACCTATTACCCTACCTCTTTTCCCCTCGCAACTTACCTTCTTATCACATGTCCTATCTACCCACCCCAACCCTAACCAATTACCATTCCACCATACCTATTTAAACCTCTCACCCATGCTATTTTTCCATCCACAACATCTTCTTATACCATTACCTATCTCACCCACCCACCCTAACTCCTTTTTTTGCCCAGCTTTTCTCAAATAATGACTAGTAGTAGTTTAGGTGAGACCGACCATGGTCTAATACAAGTGGCATCGGTCAACCCATCTGTGACCATTTCTAGCTAACACCAACCGGCATCGGCCAACCCTTGACCGACATCGGTCCACATCGCCGCATAAACCAAATCCACGACACCCTACCCTATTTCCCCACAAACACACCATTTTACCCTCTCGACCCACCCATTCCTACCCAAATCCCCCCTGAATTCATCCCCACCCATCATTCACCTACATATACCCTTCTGCCTTCCTATTTTACCCATTTTTCATCCCAAATTCAAATTTACTTTTCCCCCCAAAACCTATTTACCCCTTACACGATTTCTCTACACAAATCTACCTACCAAACTAGAAATGGGATGGGATCATACCTCATCAGTTGCCATCTCCGCAGTGGCACGTTGGGCCGTTGTACCATGGTCCCCACGATCCCTATCCTCTCTCGCCATCACCCACCAACCTCCTCACCTCCAACCAATCGAATCGATCAAATAGATCTCGTGGACCCACCTATCACTTGTCGATCACCCGCTACGAGGCTTGCCAACTCAGCTCTCCATCTCACTCGATCGCTTTCCACCTTTTCCTCTCTCCTCTTTCATTTTCTCCTATTTGGAAAATTACAAATGATTCCACAAAAGTGGAAATTTCCTTTTTTAACCACACCCCGACTTGACCGACATTGGTTGTACCTAGACCAACATCGGTCCTGTGCCCTAGCAAAACCATGTCGGTTGTACCTAAATCGACATCGTCCTATGCCCTAATAAACCATGGATGGTTTACCTAGACTGTCATTAGTTAAAGACTACCCGAGCGTGTCGTTACCTATTTTGACCCCATGACAACCCCTTACACCTTATCTACTTGCCCGCCACCTTTTTCACCTAACCCGACACTGACCCTGTCCCCCACCTCATCCTTCTGACCTCATCATTTATCCCCCCACCTCCCCATCAGTTGGGGCATATTTCTACCCCTCCCGTGGCCTTACCTATGCCACACCTCCTTTTACCCACACCTGACCTCCTATGCCATGACCTATATGCCTAGACCTAGAACATTGTTAGTGACCTTTGAACCACTATACTCGTTATACCTTGCGATGCGGTTACCCGTATTTGTTTAGCCTACTAACCTTACCTTACCTATTGCCATGCTATTTATCCTGACTTGACCTTTGGTGTATCGGAACATACCTAAACGTTCCTACACTTGACCTTTGTTGTGTTTCCACACCATATCCTATACCTTGGATACCAGACTCACTTTAACCCTGTTTGGATAGACCTATTGTAACATTCCCATTTTAAGACTTTAGAAACAAGGGAATTTTTTTACACAATGTTCTCTGATCTAAATAAAACATTATTTAGAACATACATTCTATGCCAATCAATCTCATAATAGATAACCATATGTAGCTATAAATGACTCAGTGATACACCGATCTATTCATTCCATGACTCAGTTACCTACCGATCTATTCATGTTTAACTTTAATTACTAAATACTTATCGTATTCTACGTATACTTGGTTCTCTTACCCTAAACTAGGTACTGAGTGATCTATTTAAAGAACCTATCTGAATATTTGTTACCAATATTCATCTGATATCACGTTACTTTAAACTAGGTGACATAGGACAACACAACCAACAACTTGCAATACTTTGGCCAAAGATTTACAACATAATGTGTATGTCACTATTCCTAGACGACATACTCATCATTCTAGAATACGTCCTTCACCTCACTCATCTGTTATCTAGAATGGTCTTTACTGACTACTATCAGTCCACTTGTCCAAGGTTTAACCCTAGCCCAGGTTAGAAACATATTTTATTATAGGAAGACACTCACAATGACTTAGGGTATATGGGCATACTTAGTTGACCTAAGTCAACTAGATGTGCCAAGGTACCCTAAGCCATTGAAAGCTACTACCTATCCTAAACATGCCACTAACTTGACCTAGAGAGAAACTAAGTTCAAGTCCTTATTGTGTGTAGATCTAGATGATCAATGTAGAAGGGTGTTGCCACATGTCAATCAGCAATGTTGTATCCTCGAGAAGACCCTTGTCTTCTCAAAGGTACAATCCTACAATTGGCGTGTGCCAACATCCTACAAAAACTACCTCATCAAGATGTACATACCCCAAGGAGGTTATTAATACATTATTAATTTGGATTATTTAACAGATTACAACAACCTTGCTTGACCCTAATCCAACACTCCATAAGTTATTTTCTATATTTGATTCAATTAATCATTAAAGAACTTCCTTAGCTTATGATTTCTTTTTATGTTCGTTTTACTTGGCTTAACAATAGTTAACCAAAAACTAGACAACAACATCACAAGTTCCATTATAATGTAACTTAACCATTCAAAGAAGGTGTAACAACCAAATAGGTTCAACTATAGTAGACTTCATAGGAATTGAAGTCTAATGATTAACGATCATATCAACATTCATTGGATTACCTTCTTTTGAGTGAGGAAGAGTCTTCCTCTACATGATTAAGTGTTAGGGTTTGTCATACCCTTCTTATCCTTCACAATTTCTATAGTTTTACTGCATGTTCATTACACATTCCATTACTATATTAAATTGTTTAGATAATAAACATCATCTTATGCAACTTAACAAGCTGCATCATTATAAGGAGAAATAACTAATTCCCTTTATCCATCTTATCAAAGGATATCTAGATAAGCATAAAATAATATGAAGAATATCAACAAGATAGAACTTCTATCTTCCTCATAAAAGTACGAGGTAAATTACACAACCAATGCAAGTAAATCTCCAACTTTCAATTCATCATTAAAAACTTATTCATTTACAAGACTATACATTTTAGGCATACTGTATAACAAACAACCTTCATTCCAAAAAGAATACAACTTTTCTTTTTCAATACAACTCAAGAATGAATCAGAATTCTTTACAAAGAATCGACTTATATCAGCCAATGCATCATATAAGTTTTTTCCTTCTTTTATCACTTACGATGTCCATCTGCAAAAATTGCTAGCACGGGTCAGTTCAATGAACTGAGCATGATAAGCACTAAGCATTAAAACAAAGTGCATTCCACTAATTGTTTCATTAAAACAACTCTACTTTAATGAAGCAATTAATGCAATCATACAAAATAAGCCTAAGTAATAACATCCCAAAAAGAAGCACAAATATAAATCTGCAATCACTTTATGAGAGACCATTATATAATCAACAACTACTGCATTATATTCTATAAGTATTGTCCCAACCGATACTTATTTACATTAATTAGCAGCCCTTGGCATTTAACTATCCCATAATTCTTACAGAATTTGAAATACAAATTGATCTTTCTATCATCAAGAGTTTCTTTCAAAATCAAAGACTTCCTTATCATTCCTTCCAAGTTCCAAAGAAATTCAAGTTAATTACAACTATGTAATCCTTTTAAGATGAATCATCCTACATCTTAAATAACCAAAAGATTCACAAATCATAAAAAGGCAAATTTAACTCTAGGTTAAGTAAAATAACCTAGGTTCTAGATTAGACCTCTAAACAATTCAAGAATGTATACCAAGTCATCAATGTTTCATTTACCAAATTGAGACATTCCCAAATGTCCATAGGTATACATCAAGTATAAACGTAAACAATATCAAATACTAGATAATTACTTACAATAAGTAAAGTATTTGATTCAATCAAACCTATACAGGTTCATAAAAAGATAAAGGAGAACAAATTGAAAGTACATAATTTCCATTTCCTTTTAATCCTCAGAAAGGAAAGATCAACATCCTCAATTTAAACAACTTAAATGATTTAAAAGAAGATTCAATACAACTATTCTCAAATTCAACATTCATTATGAAATAGCAGTCAGGTTCAGAGTGAACCGAATTCATACATATATTATTTATACATATGAAATAAAGAAACAGATTCATCATTAATTTAAGAGATAATCATTCCTTAACAAGAATTCCAATCTAATCCAAGAAGGAAGAGGAACAAATAGTTATAAACTCACTTTCAACCATTATGAGTTTCCAACATTGATTCAGATATTAGTAAATGATCAAACTCCTACATTCCATTATGCAAGATATGACTCATACAGGGTTATCTTTTACCCTTATCCAATCGAGAAAGGATCATACTATCTGTTAAGTACATAGAGAGTAATAACAAATACAACTTTCAAAAGATGTATGCCACAACCATATGCAATAGTCAAAGCAGAGCAATTACCATCCACTTTCAATAGGTCAGACCTAACTGAAAACCACCTGGAGTCGACAAGGCAATAAGAACAACACCTCAATTACGAAACCAAGCAGGCTCAAACAGAGTTGATTAGGTTTCCTAATAAAACCAGAAAGACAAACTTAAAAAGAAGTAAGTCTATCATCAAAAAGTATCCGAGAATAACTCGAATAAACCAAACAGACCTGAGAAGGTAATTCCCTCATGACATGCAGACAGAGAAAAGTTGATTTCCAGTTTTAGAGAGTAATTTAACAATACTATCCTCATATATCAGAATGGATAGAAAAATGATTCCAAGAAACTCTATCAGACTAACAAGATAGTTTCCATATCAACAAAGAAAGTCGATCTACAAGAACATGATCAGCCGAGTTCCACCAAAACAATCTAAACTCTCCACATTTGAAAAGAAAGATTGAAAAGGGAAAGAACCCCAAACCAAGTTCAGTGTATCGAATAGTTCTGTTCCCGTTCAAAGAAAAAACAAGACTCAATACAAAGCTATAGTCAAACAAAGCTCGTATCCATAACAACTTGAACACAAAACTCAAACTGAGCTACAGTCAAATGGGACTATTATCCCATAATAACTCGTATTGTCTCTCGGACCAAACAATATGACTATACAACTCTTAATAAAAGAAAATTTCATGGTAGAGAAACTCAAATAAGAAAAGGGTATTCATCCCCCTCCTTTGCTATTTAAACAAGCCGAAGTAACAACTCAAACCACACTTCTCTTTTATCAACAAAACATGAGTTCCAGTCCAAACTGTACATATAGATAAAATATAGATTGAAGAAGATTAAAATGCTCCTTTCACAACACAACTCACGATGTTTCCGATGATCAAATAAACAATCAAGACAACAAAAGGAGTAATGCAAGATACCCAAAGATGGGAACAATTTATCACAGTATTTTTCAACTCCTGTTCAAAATCCGTTAAGTGCATTCCTTTACAAAATGTAAAATAGAGTAACCAATGCAACAAAACCAACTCAGAAAGTGTAAAGAAACATAACAATACACTTCCCATTCTCAGCAGAGACTTCCTGTTAAAAGTTCCAACAAAGCTTATACACCCAAATCCATTTTCGAGTATACAGTCCAAAAATCAGAACTAAAACCAAACAGAAGGGTCTCGAAACTCAAAATGTTTCATCACATTTAAATAATTCAGAGAGAACACACACACAAGTACAACCTTCTCATGCAAGGAACATGAATCCACAAATCACATATTTCTTCTATCAAGCAAGAAAATAACCAGAGAAAATAGAAAACTATTTACCCACAAAGAGCAGAATTGTTTTAATGAATCATTTAGAGGAAAGAAAGTAATATTAATGGGTAGAGCCTATCATTCTTGATAGTGCCTTTCCGCTGATTCAAAGAATACTTCCAGCCAAGTTTCCAACACCTCTTCTTCTCCAAGAAAGATCAAACAACCATAATATTTTTCCAAAATTCCACTTATACATTCCTCGAACCAAAAATAGCTTAGAGAATTAAAAATAGCCACTAAGTGGAGATCAAACTGCTGGTTTGAAGAACTAGATAGCTCCATGCAGAGCAAAATTCGAGAAGCATGCAAAACAAAACAACCCCAAAAAAATCTGCTAAGCATGCCTTCCAAGATGGTTTGCTCGCCAAAACCGAGGCATATTAATGACATTAATTTTAAATTTCTGTCTTATCTTTCCTTGCCACCGCCATTCATAGTTGGCGAGACCAAATCAGATTTCCACATTTCAAAAGAAGGACCCCAACCTCTAAACCACATTGGCAAATTGGCAAACGGAAGACTTCACGGAGTTAACCAACATCAAAATCAAATCTTTTCAAGGCATGGCTGCTAATACACTGGCCAAAGAGGAGAAGCATAAAGAGGGAAAAAAAATAATCCTTAGGATGTTTCTCAACCCACTCTTACACAACAGGGGGTCAGTAGACCAAACACAGCTCCAAATGTGCAAAATCAACCCAAGGTTCCTGTTGTAGCAACACACGCACATGCTCAAGCTCCAGAAAAGGTTGTACCAAGTAAGGGGCAGCAAAAGGACAGTTCATCCCCTTTCAACATCATCGATCAAATGAAGAAGACACATATGAACATTTCCATGTGGGAATCACTGGCGATCCCAGGGCAACGAGATTTATTGCAAGCTGCAATGACTAATTGGTCTGCCACAAATATATCAAACCTAGGACATGAGAAGGTTCTCACTAATGCAGTGCAACATGATGGGGGGCAGACAAGAAAAATTTGAAGCCCCCACCTTTCTATGTTTCATTGATTGTTGGAAATCACTTGGTGCACAACTGCATGTTGGATTCGGGGGCCAGTAGTTCGGTGATGCCAAAGCAAATAGCGGACCAACTGGGTTTGAAATATGAGCCAGTACTGAAAGGAGTAGTACAGCTAGATGGAACGGCAGTGGGGACTATTGGAGTCATCAAGGAGCTAAGTCTAACACTACATTCTGTCCTAATGTTACGACTTTGCAAGATGTGTTGCAAGATTGACCTTCCGCCACTCTTTGCGTTGTGTCTTTCAAGAGACTTCACTGCAAAAATCGGTGGATATTTATCTGCAGATTGGTCGCACATGATTTTTAGGACAAGGTATGGAGCCAAAGCAACAATCAGGTCAGAACCAATTGCCAATTTCCATATTGAGCCTATCCCTCAACGAGATGATGGTACCTATTTTGTTTAGTATGTTATCAGTCCTATCAATGCAAATTGCTCAGCTTTTGATCAAGAAGAATGTTCGAATGATCTAGAAGCAGGTACTAAGGTCGAGGGAATTCCTGATTTAACTTTAGATGAATGGGCAAACAAAAGTCATGAATTTGATCCATACAAAGAAATTGAAGAGTCTGAATTGGGCGTGTATTGTATACACGAGGAAAGTTCACCCATTCCTGACGTCATTCGGCCTGAACAAAAAGATGAAAACAAAATTTGGAGATTATTCTTCGATGGTTCGAGAAGCAGACAAGGTGCTGGAGGTGGTGCAATGTTAATTTCACCACAAGACATCAAGTATTATTCAGCTTTTCGTTTCCAGTTTTCTTGTTCAAATAACACCGCCGAATACGAAGCATTGATTCATGGACTTCATTGGGCCAGGAAAAAGGGCATAAAGAACTTGCAGGTGTTTGGAGATAGCGAGCTGATCGTCAACCAAGTTAGGGGGCAACATGCTACAAAGAACGACTTGCTGAGGAGCTACAAGAATAGGGTATGGAACCTCATTGAGGATTTCGAAGCTTTCAACATTGTGTCCATACCCAGGAAGGGAAATGAAGCCGCAGATAGGCTCGCAGCAGTTGGAGCAACGTTTGATGTGGTTGACAACATCAGAAGAGGAAAAACGCAGCCACACATCCATGTGGTTGTAAGGCCAGCAGTTCCAGATAATAACACAAGCTGGCAGGTGTTTGAGAACGATCAACAGATCGTCAATTTCTTACAAGAAGAAGCTGAATTTTCAGCTAGAAATCAGGATAGGCTAGAACAGCAGTATGGGGATCAAGTAGTGCAGCTGCGGACAAACAAGCTTCCTAAGGGTTTGGTAACATTGGAGTCTATCTTCAACCCTAACGACCAGTTTTAGTAAAGAAAAGGCAAACATACAGGTCAAGAGAGAAGATTCAGAGCCAATTCCGGTTGGGGAAGGCAAAACACTTCAAATTGGCAAAGTGGCCACCGAACAGGAGAAATCAGATTTCATACAACTTTGCCAAGAGTTTCCAGATGTCTTCGCTTGGAGCTATGAAGACTTAAGAGGATTCAATCCAAATTTGGCACAACATACCATAGAATTGGATCCAGATGCTAAGCCCGTCAGGCAGAAGCAGAGACCAGTCAACCCTCACATTGAGCCTCTAATGAAGAAAGAGCTTAACAAGCTAATCGAGGCAAGCATTATATTCCCTATCAAGCACTCAAGCTGGGTTGCGAACTTGGTTCCGGTCAGGAAGAAGAGCGGAGAAATCAGGTTGTGTGTGGACTTCCGAGACCTCAATAGAGCATCTCTCAAAGACCATTACCCGCTTCCTTCAATGGAACAAATATTGCAAGTAGTATCCGGTTCAGAGAGATTCTCTCTCCTAGATGGCTACTCAGGGTACAATCAGGTGATGGTGAAAGAAGATGACCAATTCAAGACGGCTTTCACCACCAAATGGGGAACCTATGCCTACAAGAAAATGCCATTTGGGCTATCAAATGCTGGAGCCACCTTCCAAAGGGCAATGGATATGGCATTCAAAGGGTTGATCAATAAAATAGTTTTGATATACCTTGATGATATCACTGTATTCTCAAAAAATGCAGCGGATCACCTCTGTCATTTGAGGCAAGTATTTCAGAGATGTAGAAGATTTGGGGTATCATTGAACCCCAAAAAATGCATATTCTTGGCTCACGAGGGAAAGCTTCTAGGCCATATTGTTTCAAAGGAGGGGTTGACGATTGACCCAGAAAGAGTTGAAGCAATTCGAGCATTGCCATTGCCAAGTCACAAGAAGGCTCTTCAAAGCTTCTTGGGAAGGATCAATTTTGTCCGTAGATTTGTTCCAAATTTTGCTGCTCTTGTGAAGCCAATAACGCTGATGTTAAAGAAGAGCATGGCATTTAGGTGGACATCAGAAGGCAAGGCAAGTTTTGAGGCAATAAAAGAGGCTATATCTCAAGCTCCGACTCTCGTCAATCCAGACTTCTCCAAGGACTTCGTGCTATATGCCTTTGGTGGTGGGGAAACGATTTCTGCAATCCTGGCACAACAAAACAAAGAAGGGTTAGAGCAACCAGTTGCTTTCTTCAGTCAAGGCTTGGAGGAATACGAAACTAGGTACTCTTTCATTGAAAAGCATGTCCTTGCTGTAATCAGAAGTTTAAAGAAATTCAAGCACCTAGTCTCAAACAACAAAATCCAATTGTTAGTCTCTCATGCGGGAGTTAAGGACTTCCTTCTAAACAAGGATCTGAGCGAGAAGCGTGCAGGATGGATAACTCGTGTCATGGAATATGACATCGAGATCAAGGTTACCAAACTAGTACGTGGGAAGGGACTATGCGAGCAGTTAGCCTTGAGTCAACAGGATGAAACAGGTAATGAAAAAGACGCTGTCCTGCTGTTACAAGATGATCAAACACAGGAAAATGATGATGTATCCACTCCCTGTTGGACTCAGAATATGATACATTTCCTACAGACGGGCATGTGCCCTCCAGAGATGAGCAAAGCAAAAAGAAGGTACTTCAGATTACAAGCAGTTCCTTATGTGCTTGTTGATGGTATTTTGTTTAAAAGGGACATCAACGGTGTTCTATTGAGATGCATCGGGACAGGTCAGATTGAGAGGATCTTACGAGAGTTCCATGACGGAGAGGCAGGAGGCCATTTCACCCCACGAGTAACAGCCCTCAAAATCATGAAAGCTGGTTACTATTGGCCTGCTGTATTCAACGATTGCCACTCATGGGTTAAGAAATGCAAGAAATGTGCATTCTTCACAGGGAAAGGAAGGTTAGCAGCACTGCCCCTTCGTCCAATTTCAGTAGATCATCCATTCATGCAATGGGGATTGGACTTCATTGGAGTCATCAATCCCAATTCGAATCAAGGCCACAAGTGGATTCTTACAGCGACAGATTATTTCACCAAGTGGACCGAGGCAGTAGCGCTCAAAGAAGCAAGTGAGTCTAGCATACTAGACTTTTATGAAGGAATAGTAACCAGGTTCGGTGTGCCGGCCACCATCATATCAGATAATGCATTAGCATTCATAGGTTCAAAAATTACAGAATGGGCTGTCAAGAATGGAATCTATTTGAGCGCCTCTTCAAATTATTACCCGCAGGGTAATGGACAGGCAGAGTCCACAAACAAGAATTTGCTAAAAATCATCAGAAGGACTCTGGATGAAAATCAAAGAACATGGCATACAAGGCTAAAATCAGCGTTATGGGCTGACAGAATAACACCAAAGAGGTCTACAGGTAATTCTCCCTACAAGTTGGTCTATGGGAAGGAGGCAGTATTGCCTATATCATTAGAATTGCCAGCCTTGGAGCTCATGAAACAGCTTGAGTTATCTGAATTCGAACCAATGGAGGCCAGGTATGCAGAATTGATGGAATTAGAGGAAATCAGAGAACATGCGATTCAGACGATTGAAAAGGATCAGGCCATAGTAAAAAGATGGTTTGATAAGAGAGCTGGAGCAAAGACTTTCCAGGAAGGGGACCTAGTTCTGAAATGGGATGCAGATCGGGCAAAACCAGGAAGGCATTCCAAGTTTGATGCCATCTGGAGTGGTCCCTATATGGTCACGGGATGCAAAAATAGTAATGCCTTCCAATTGTCTGCATTGGATGGAGAGGAACTTCAGATTCCGGTTAACGGAATCTATCTTAAACATTGCTACTAGGAGAAAGGTTTTTTCTTGTAAATATTAGTTTAGGTTTTTCTTTAATTCCTCTAAGTGCGTATGCACATTGTCCTGTTGTAGTTAGGTTTCTATTTCCCTAAGTGCTTTGGCACAGGTTTCGCTGTTCTCAGGATGTTTTCTGCAGTTCAGAGTGTTGCTGGAGAAGAAGTTGCAGTATCAGGCTTGTTTCGGGTTATTGCTTGACTCCATGCCCAATGGATCGCTAAAAGGCCACTGATCATTCACCTAGCGGGCAGGTGACCCCGCTGAGTCGTCAAAACTGTTGTCAAAATTTCCCCCAGGTAAATTTCGATAACATGCATCAAAGTTGCAGAAAGGCAAATAGGTCAATCCAGGAAAAATCGTGAAAATCGGCCAAGTCCTAGTCCAAGGAGCAATCGGGACATTTGGGACAGAAATGCGCGGATCGGCCGAAAAGCCTCCAGGCGGTCCAAGTGCCAAATAGGACATTTGGGACAAAAGTACGCGGCGGGCGCGAAAAGCCGATCCTGCCGAAAGAGGGAAAAAATTGACTAACTCGCACCAGGCATAGTGGGACAAGCGGGACAAATGGACGCGAACCGGCCAGTTCACCCGAAATCAGCACAAAGAGCACAAGGCAACTGGGACAAAGGGACGCGCGGGACGCGGATCACCGAAAAAGCCGAAAGCCAATGAATTTGCGCCACGTGTCATCGGCCAAATGAGGGACAAGGAAGCCCATTTCGGGCGGATCGGAGGTTTTTGTCCTAAACGGTTTGGGACAAGCGGGTCAAATAGACCCGAACCGGCCGGTCCGGCCGAAATGAGTCCAGAGGGTCCAAAATCAAATGGGACATCTGGGACAAATGAACGCGAAATGTGCGAAGGAGCCGAATGAGCCGAGGACCAATCAGAAACTGCCAAGTGTCCTCATAGAGTACAGGTCAGAAAAGTCAAAGGGCGAGTTTTCGAGCACCGAGCCGAATCAATAGGATCTTGCCACGTGTCCAAGTTTAAGGGGCCCACAAGTAATTTCAAAGGAAGGCCCGCCAAAAGGCGGAGGAGATAGAATTATTCAACCAATCGTCAGTCGCCACGTGTCATCCAGGCGGCAGAGCGCGGAAAGAATTCAAAAGGCGTTCCGCTACTGCTCTGCGTCCCTAAATCTTGATTGCCATAACTTTTGATCCGAGCTCTGGATTTGCACGTTATTTATACCAATGGAAAGTGGTAAAATTCTCTACACGTTTCCAAGGCCAATCTTGTATTTTGGTTCAGTTTGAGGATGAAAATCAAGAAAATGCCTCACGCGCGAATAACAAATGTAGTGATGCGTCAACAAACAATTTTAATGCAGCATGGCAGCTTGCGCTCCTCGTTAGGCAGCCCGCCGTTTCGCCAGGATCCGCCACTTCTGCCATGATGAGATGAGTTAAATGCATTCAGGAGGTGGTTGGGGCAGATTTCGAATTCCTCTCTCTTTTCTCTCTCATTCTTCCTATAAATTGTAAGGAGGGGCTTCTTTCTAATGTTGGACATTTCTGTTTTGCGACCCCTCCCTTCTCTCCTGCTTGCAAGAGAATTCGTGGAGTTTCCAAGCCTCCCACATGGACTGTAATGTCATTGTGCCTCTTGGCCATTGCAATGTATTTGAATCAATCCTTTGAGCAATATATATGTCTGTGATTGAATTTAAATCCTCTCATGTATTCATTGTTGTCATTCTGATCTCCCATTGCATTTCGGTTACCTGTGTATGATGTGGTATTTCATCTATATGGTCTGTGTTTATGTTGCAAAGCTTATGTTCTTCATTCCTCGGTGCATCACCTCCATAGTTTAGGTTTTATTGTACGCATTTCTTTCTCCCTGTCTCCTTGGTAGTTAGGTTAGTTTTTGGGTGAACCTCTGCGTTTTATTGGTGCATCTGAACAGAGGAATAGGAACCAGCCTTTCTCTGGAGAATCCTTCTCTCATTTTCAAGTCCCACACTTGGAGGAAGGATTCAATGTTATGCAATCACACTGGATACCTAAGTGATCAACCTAGAAACTTGATCTGTATTCAGGGGTGCTGTGATTTTGCATCAACAGCTTAGGTCTTAGTTTAACCAAATACAATAGGTTAAAAATAACTTAGCATCCCTTAGGTTATTTCCCTCCACACTAACTTAGCATTTACAACTTAGGTTAGAATGTCATCCCACGTAAAGTGGCTTAGAAGGAGTTAGGAAATTTTACTTGAGCCTCGAATCTTATTAGGATAGACCGTATAGATATAGGGCACATTATAATTTCCTTTTTCTCAAGAATCCTAAAGCAGGTTTCCCTTAACGCCATTAAGCACCCTGCACAGTTAGTCAAGAAGAGCCGGCACAACACAAAACCGAATGTTGGCACTGTCTTCAAGATGATAAAGAATTGCAACAACACAAATTCAGTCCATTAAGTCTCTTAATCAATGAATGTCAGTTTTTCATTCAGTTTAGATAAGAAGATTTAAAACATTCCTTGGATCAATGGAATTGATCCAAGGGATGAGTCCAATTGCAAAAGATAAATTTGCAACTCTTAAAACTAGATTGTAGCTTACTCATAAGAAGTGAAATAGATTATTGTAAGCAACAACATATCAGCCCTACAATCAAAGAGCAGAATGATTTATCCACGGAAAGCATGATTTTTCAACAACCATGAAACATACATTTGTCCTGAAAATCACATGTCAATGCTTACAATGCAAAAGAGGAATATAACAATTGTCGAGGGTGTTACACCTATCGACCTTGGATGATGTAGAGTTTGTAAGCTTTTCAACTCGGTACCGTGCCACAGTTTATACATGTGCATACATTTGACTGTCACTACCTTTGACCCTAGCCCATTTCCTGTTTGCCCGATTTGACCTTTTCCCATTACCCATTTTACCTCCACCTACTCTACACACACCTACCTACCTAACCGTTGATTAAGTGGATATTCCAATGTCCTCACCTGTTACATCTTGTGATGATGGTACCTATTTTGTTCAACCTAAATAGCCTTACCTTTCCTATGGCCGTGACCCTTATCCAAAAAAACCTTGACCTTTTGACCTTTTAGATGTACCGAACCACACCTACATGTTCCTACATCTTACCTCATTGAGTGCCCGACCATATCCTTTACCCTAGATACCAGACCTCAACAACCCTTGTTTGGATGACCTTTACGACCCTAGCTAATGTACATTTGTTATGTTGAAAACCTTGGTATCTCATGGCATTTCACAACATGTGCATACGTCTGAATTCTCTACCTAATCACCCACCCTACCTCTTACAATCACCATACCCTCGACCATCACCTTCTTCACACCTAACCTTGTTTTCTCAAACCACCCACCTCCTCATTTTATCAAACCACTCACTACTTCCTTCTATCACCTCATCGGTTCCTAGTTTGAGGGGGGTTACCTTCACCCACGCTTGGGAAACATCACCTTCACCCACACATGGGGCAACCACATCTTATTTTTGTCAGTGTACTTACCAATACAAGCTACGTAACAAAAAGGGGAAAAATGTAGACACCAAAATTGGGTCACACTCCCCTTGGTCCCCTTTCAAATAACTAGCTTACACACATTCACCTAACCATGACCCTTATACCCCACATTAATATTAATTTAATTAATTAAATTAAATTAATACCCATCCTCACAATATTCATTACTTAATTATTTTAATTAAGCTAATTTCCACCTCATCTAGCCACCTCACCCTAGACCTATTCTTGGCATGTTTCCATAACTAACTAAGACCTAATCTTACTTGCCTTAATGAGCTAAGATTTGGTCTAACCCTAAAAACACATGCCTAAGATTTCTCTAACCACATTCCTACTCATTAGAAGGGAAGCTTCCATTTTGATCCGCGAGAATAAACCAACCTAGCCCAAGAAATTGAAAAGATATGCCATTTTTAGTAAACCTAGGGAATCCCACCTTAATCGATGCCGGTCACCCCTAAAATGATGTCACCAACCTAGAACCGTTTTAGTCGAAAGTTACCATTTATTCACCTTAGCAACCTTTTTTTTGGGGTTTGGCACATTTTGAGATCAAGGAGATGAGAAGAGAGTTGCATGCAAGTAGAACCAGAGTCTTTCACACACCCAGACATCCACAACCAACACTAGGATAGATCCGAGGTATTACATTCATGGAAGCATTCTAGGAAGCACTACTGGCATCAAACACCATTCTTCTAAGATAAAATACCATCACCATTCAACCATCCAACATGTATCATAGTAAGGACACCTTTTACCAACATAGTGTATTACAAAGATAATAGCCTTGTTACTTGTTTTTAGTTTATACTTTGCATGTTCTTTTCGCATCTTCTACCTACTTGTAGACTCGACCATTTCTTTACCCGCACCACCAAATCACCTATTATCATCTCCTACACCCCTCTAAGTATACCGAGACCTTTATAGACCTCCCTATCCATCCTTCCATCTCTGTTTAGCTTCAATTCAACTCCTACAATCAGATCTCATTGAGTTCCTTTCACCTCAACCATACCGATGTCTTATACCCATGACCGTTGCCGGTCCCTTCTAAACCATTGTTAGTTACACTGGACCAACATTATTCTCTCGTATTTCATACCTTTTGCTAATAAAAAACCAAATAACCTTCTACCAAGTGACCTAAACAACCCAGAACCTGACCTTGACCAGTCCCAGTACCCTGACACCTACCTACCCTTCAGATATGACTATAGCCTAGCCTTTGTTATGTTAGATTTGCTTATTGTGCTTGAATGAAATACCTAAATCATATCAACTACAATAGGAATTTGTTTATTTCTCACATTAAGTTGTTTTAAATAGTGGATTGATAACCATCTAGGGAGTATCACACTTCTCGGATCTAGCACACGCTAAGTAATCCAAGAAGCCATCTTTTGTCATATATTATTTAACTCTTCTTTCATGGTCTTGTTTTCTATTTCAGGTAGTTCCTCCCAGCCAAAAGGAAGCTCTCACAGTCAACATTGGATTGAGAAGTTCAAACGCACACAACAACCATCAACCGACCATCATAAATAGGTATTCCTCCTCAGCCCTTACCTTTATCCGTTTCGTCTCGAATAACATAAAAAAGAAAACGATGAAACAACCATACTAAGAAAAATGGAGAACCTTGTAGAGATGATGATGCAAGGATACACAAGGATCAAAAAAATAAAATATTTCTAGGGATTAATATATAGACGGTGTTGATAGTGGATCTTGGTAAGACTTACTATTTTTAGAAGTGGGTCTTCTAGGTGTTGGAATGGAATGAGAGTGGTCTCAATTTTTTTATTTCACAAGGATGCTTTGCTCCAATTTTTAGAGATTTTCAATCACCAAAACTCCATAGATATGAAAACAAGTTTCTATAAATGGAAACTTCACATGGCTATAAAAATTATGTAGACCACCATTAGATGCAATTTGGAATCATTTAAAGGGCGTTTTTGAGGAGGATTTTTTAAAATATCATAGAAAATGAACAAGGGGTTTGGGAGATATGAGAAACTTTCCATTTTTAGTATATGAGGTCTCAAGAACATTCCAGCAACATAACAACAAGGAGAGTGATCTTGGGAGGGAAAATATGCATTTGAAAACATGAAAAATGGTTAAGTCCTTGATTTCAACCTTTCTCTCTCACATTGCACACCTTAACTCATGCTTAACCCAACTAGGCTTAACCAGGATAATACGGGGTTGATGTGGAGTTACACCCTAAAAAATAGGGAAAATAGGGGAAGGGGACATGAGGAACACAAAATTTACTTTACACCAGATATGGACAAGTGTTAACAAGGGGTTTCATAAGAGTGAGATGAGGGGGTGAAAACTAGCTATCGGGGCTTAACAATGGTTTTGCATGTGTCCGCTTGCTTAACCGAGAGAGCGAAGAACACATTTTTTTACCTCATGTCCCCTTAGGTAATGATATAATGGAAAAGGGAAAAATTCCTCGAAACATGTGTCATGGGTCTATTTGTCATGAAGAGGGGGACCACGGTTGATTGAAAAATTATTTGTGCACACCCTAACACACCATATTGCAAATATTAAGTGAGAAAGCATTCAAACACAAGGGGAGTGAAATTTTTGTCCCCTTTATCTACTTTCACCAAGTGACAAGGAAAAGGGATACATATCCTTGAAAAATGCACCAGGCGGAAGATCCATGAAAAGGGGTCCCGATTTCATGTTTTGCACTTGCCTAGGTCATACGTTGTAACTTTTAAGTGACGAAAAAAATATGCATAGGGAAGCACAATTTTATGTCCTTCATGTCCCCTTGCACAAAGGGAAAAGGGAAAAGAGACAAACATGGTCCAAAAGTGTGCTCAAGCCTTTAAGTGATGTTGATGTCATCATTCTAATGCAAAATTAGAATGTGAATGTCACTTTTTCTTCCCTAAGAAAAAACCTTGGTGTTAAAAGGTGAAACCTTATATGATTTTGACTCAAAAGAACCAAATGAGTTCGTTTAAACCATTCCCAAGACATTATTCATATTGAATTTCGAGTTATGACACCAGTCACCCTTTTGGCACGAAGGAGTAACAATAGTGACCCAAACTACCACGGAGAGTGATGAGGTCAAGTGATAAAATTAATGCATCCACCATGTAGTGGACTATGAGATATTTCCATTGACTATTTGATGGGAATATAACTACCTCCAAAACTTCCAAAACCTTCGTGAACAAGTTGACTTTCTCTATTGGAGCTCACATTCCCGACCTTGAACTACCCGATTTTTCTGAATTGTTCTCACATCACTTGCCTCCATAAATTTTCCCTAAACTACCATGGATCACTTAATTTATCTCCCTCACAAATCCCATATTTTTTTATCCTTTCTATTCAAATTTTAGAATATTTCTTCATGTCAGTAATATGTCTAAAATAACCAATTTAGTGCTTCAGAGAGCACCATTCTACCTTAGGACTTAGTATCATCATGAAACCAACTTGGATAAATTTCCTACACATGAAACACACTTGAAAACCATGTCAAAATTTTCCTCTCAAATAGAATGAGGATGAAATAGACTTAAAGGGGCTTTTCTTATGCGGTGATAGGTTCCTGCCAAAGGAAGGGTTCGTAATGATCGGAGAGAGGTTTTTAAATGGTGGGCTTGGTTGTCATGACAATTTTTTCAATTTTACATGCTAGAAATTTGGCATGACAACATCTACCTATAAATAAATTATCTGATTTGATACCTTTCATAACCCCGTGAACCACACTTTGTTGTAGATGGATCTAGGCATGATTCTATAAATAAGGACACATAATAGAAAAGAGAATGAGTTCCCCCATGTCCTTCCCATGTGCTACATAAATGAACAAAAATGGTAATGTACTAAAATGTAAATGAAGGAAGGATACTCATGCTCTTAAGATTCCTAAAAGTGTAGTAGAAACCTTATGCCATGGTGAAGTGATTCATGCCCCTTGTGACTAGCCCAAATTGAGTAAACTGGATATGAGACTGTGCCAAAATCTGAATTTGTAGGTAAAAATATGAAACTATTGAGAAAGTTGATGTAACTACCCCTAAGTAAAAATGTGTGGGAGGGTCAGGACCGTACATACGGTCTTGAAAAAAATATGGTTTGAACATGTGCATATTTTTCTAAATATTTGTGTTTGATAATCTTTTTAAGTGCATGTACCCTATTTATACCTATATGTTACCCCATAATTCTACTTATTTTTTGTAAGTGTAGAATATACCTAGATGAATGCCCCCTCTTTTGAGGCATGTGTAAAAACCATGTTAAGCACTTGGCTAAAAAGAAAATATGTGTTCCCATGCACTAGATATTTGAGAAAATATAGGAGAGTGTAGAATGTTATGGAGGTGTCCACCTTGAAGAACCTGTATGTACTTACAAAAATAAAGGTGTTTGCACATGGTGGTAGTCATGAAACATAATAAAATAAATGATAACAATAGATAGAAACAATATATATGATAATAATAATAATACAAATGCATGTAGGAGAATAACAAAGGCAATAATAATGAAATCATATGTAATAAGTATGCAAATAATGTCACATAAAAGGCATAAAGCCACAAACATGTGACATCCATAGTGTCGAAGATAATCAATGCACGTAGGCCTATAAAAGTGCAATTAAGAGAATAAATATAGGCATAAATCCCAAAACATGGTACACCTATGGTGTCATAAGAAAATCAAGGCACATAGGCAACATGAAGGGAAACAAACAAGTAATATCACACACAAGCAAGTATTAATGAAAAATAAGAGTATTAAAATATGATAATATAATATAATATCCAATATATGTGAAGGTATATGAAACAAGAGATGTTAATCCTATACAAGACACACATGTTTGATGTAGAGGTATATGAAATTTGTATGCATTAAATAAGTTAAGGAGGTTCAACCAACAACTCGGACAATAACTTTGTACTGAGGATCCTTCAAGAAGCCTAAAATGGCTCTAAACTTGCAATTTTTGATCTATTTCACCTTAAGTGGTTGTCTCAGCACCATACATTGTTTACCAACCTCATATAATGTCAATTCAACTCCCAAGATGACTTCATTTCATGATAACTTAATTAACACTTACCTCTCTTCAATTTTCCCTTCACCTTCCTTCACTAGCTCCTCACCCCAAAACAAGAAAATTTGGATTTTTCCTTTCAAGACTCCTTCAATCCTCTATACCATGTTTCACATTTACTAAACAATGTTATATCAATCATTAACTTAGTTCAAAATGGATCAAAACATCACCTTTTACTAATCTTGCTCTAAACTCCATTTGTCTTTGTTAAGACCGTATACTATGCATGCTTTAGGTTGGAAGGATATATGATTACCTACAATAAACTATTAACTTCTTCAAGAACCCTTTATCATCCTTATGGTGTGCCATATGTTTCATAACCTGATTCATTATTTTCTTCTTACAATCACTCTTTTCTTTCACTAACCTTCTCTAGCTCTTCTAGCCCCGCCCATCAAGCAAATTCAAGAATAAATTTCTTCACAAGAGGATTCAAGACAATAGAAAAAATATTAGGATACCCATTTGGGGAAATACCTCTGTAAAAAGTTTCAATGTGGGTTTCTTAAGAAATTTTTCTCAAATCCACAAAAGTAGGGTTTTGATTAGGCCTTGGTGAATGTAGCAAGTTTTCTACTAAGGAATGTCATTAATAACTCCTAATACATCTAGAAAAATCTAAAAATTTCTTCTCCAATAATCAAAGGACCTTGCCACCATTGCTTCTTCCAAATTTTAGGAAAATATTCATTAGTTAGATGCTTCAACCTTGAAATTTGTGTAAACCCTAATTGTAGCTCTGTGTGAGTCCGAGAAGCTTAAAATATTATAAAATAAGTATTTCTTGGTTTTAAGGCCTAAATATTCATTCCAAGGTCTGTTACTACCTTCCCTTAGATCCTATGCTAGCAAAGTGAGAAATAATTAATGAGAATAAATGTAATAATAATCCAAAATTGGTTGTATGCATGTGAAAACAATGTTTGAGGAAAATCGTCACTCTTTAACTTGAAAAGTTAGAACTTTCTCTGAAGAATGGATTCATCACTTGCCTGATTCACTCCTTAAATACATTCATCCTCATGATTTCAAACATTACATTCATTGAATACAAAGTCAAACAAAACTTAGCTTTGATCAAGAACTATCAAAAGAGTTATAGTCCATATTTCCAAGAAAATTCAAACATGCAAAGTAAAGTAACAGGTATATGCCTTCAATCCTTGTATTTGCACATAAAAACCTCCAATCAATCATGCAATGACTAAATAACTCCATGCATTATTTCACATATCAATTCAAATAACAAAACTTCTTGCAAAATATAGATTTACTGTCTTATTTTGTCACACACAAACATGTGCTTAATCTTCCAAGCTAGTAACAAAGTCTCCAATCACTATCAATCCTCTTGAAATGTTTTAGACTCATCTAAACATGTTTATAAAGAGGTAAATATTAGTTCTAAATCATAAACACATGAAAATTCATATCAAAGACAAGGTCTTACTATAAAACATAGTTATATATATAAAACTATATTTTTACAAAAATCATGCTTTCCTTCATCCACAATCCTTCTCGATCTCCTTTCTTAGAGGAATCCTCCTTCTCTTTTCCTCTCTCCCTCTAGGAGGTTTCTAACCAGCTTAATTCAAATCCATCCCTCTTTTATCACATCATGAAACTTCATAGGCCCTTACATATCTATATTAGGCATATCACATCAACTTAACATTTATTGAGCCTATCACAACTCTAGAAATCTCTTACACATGTGTAAACACCTATCACATGCTTCGAAAATAAACTCTCTCTCGTGTGTCTCATCACTTGCAAGGAATTTTCCATTTTTACATGCTTGAAGTTTTAATTTGAAAATGGAGGGAAAACTAGAATTTTGAAAATTTGAATGACTTGACCACCTAACATCCCTTCTCATGACCTAAAAACACTCTAACATGCTTAGATTGACCTCCACAACCATAAATAAAGATTAATTTACTCTTTTAAAGTCCTTTTAATGATGCTTTTACATCATACTCCCAAGGTGGAGAAAATTTACCATATACTTTGCATGTTTAGCTCCATCTTCATTGAATTATTCATCTTCTTTGCATGCTTTTAGGATTCTTTCTACTCTCTTATTGTCCTTGTGTGCTCTTGGTCCACCTCGATCAATCAATGGAAGAACTTGCATAATGAAACAAAGCTTACACATATAGAGAAAGACAATGGAGTGTCTTGGCATACTCATAAATGTCAAATGAAGGAATACATATAGGGTGTTGAGTAACCCTAGTGCATGACACACAAGCAAACCCTAAACCTAACCCATGTGAGATGACCCTCCATATGTGAGTGGAGGACACATAGGATCCCACACACAACCCCCCCTTCATCAAAGCTGGGGTAGCGGCTATGATGAGTCAGAATGAACAAGAAGACACTCCTAAATAACTAAGAAAGATGTGTCTATGGGGCCCAAAACTAAAGGCATGATAAGGTGCCCATATATAAACAACATCTTCCTAGAAGAAAAAAAGAAGAAGAATATATATAGCCCAAAGAAGATGAGAAGCTGCATAAGACCTCACCCCAAGAAGAGACCACAAGTGAAGAAACTTCACCTCAGTGAAGGGCTTGGTGAATATATCTATAATCTGATCAATTTTTCTGAATGTATTGAATGTCGATGATACCATCATGAATAAGCTCTCATATGAAGTGCATATGGATCTCAATGTGCTTCATCCACTGATGTTGAACTAGATTTCTACAAATTGAGATAGTGCTCATGTTATCACAATAGATAATGGTAGGCCACCAAAGTGGATGCCAAACTCTGTCAGAATACCCTGTAGCCAAACAACCTCTGTGGCAATGTTAACTACTCCTCTGTATTCTGCCTCTTATAGAAGATATCACAATTGCATTCTGCTTCTTGCTAGACCAACTAATAGGACCCAAACCAAGAGAGAAACTGTAGCCAGAGGTAGATTTCTGATGATCTAAGTCACCGGCCCAATCAAAATCTGTGAACCCAATCAAGTCAATATCCACCCCTCCATAATAGTGAATGCCATCAGTATAGGTGCCACAAACATAATGAAGGATCCACTTAGCTGCTTTCCAATGCAGCTCATGTGGCTCCTGCATGAATCTGACATGATCCCAACAACATAAGATAAATCCGTCAAGTGTGAGTCAAGTAAATCAAGCTCCCCACCAATTTTCGATAAAGGGTACCATCAACCAAGGGAGTAGAGAAATCAGAAACCAACTTAACCCCAGAAAGAAAAGGAGTAGGAGAAGACTTGCAATCGGACATCTAAAATGAGAAAGCAAGTCAAGAGCATACTTAGGTTGTGAAATCAAAATTCCCAAGTCAGATTGTGAAATCTGGATCCCAAGAAAGTAATGAAGCAGACCTAAGTCAGTCATGGAAAACCTTGTTGGCCAAGGTGATCTTCACAGAATCAATGATAGAGGAAGAGCTTCCTGTGATCAACAAGTCATCAACATAGAGAACAAGAATGAGTATGGAGTCATCTTGCCATAGAATATAAACATTTGGATCAGAGTGACACCTAGTAAACCCTGATGTAAGTAAAAAGGAGTCCATCTTGGCATACCAAGCCCGAGGGGCTTGTTTAAGGCCATAAAGAGACTTCTTTAACTTACAAATGAGGGAGGGATCATGGACATAACCCGGAGGTTGTTCCATGTAGATCTCTTCCTCTAGGTCACCATGAAGGAAGGCACTCTTAACGTCCATTTGATGGACTTTCCATCTGTTTTTTGTGAAATGGAAAGGGTCAGTCGAATAGAAGTCATCTTTGCAACCGGAGAAAAGGTTTTAGTATAATCAACCCCAGCTATCTAGGAGAAACCCTTAGCTACTAATCACACTTTAAAATTTTTGACATCTCCATCTACTCCATACTTTGTTTGAAACACCCACTTACACCAAATTTTTTTCTTCCTTTTGGAAGAGGGTGAGATCCCAAGTATCATTCTTCATGAGAGAGGAATACTCCTCATCCATGGCAGAATCCCACTCAGGAATACCATAAGCCTCCCGAAAAGACTATGGATCAGAGGTAGAGGTGAAGAAAGAGTGGGGTCCAATGAAAATATGAGTGAGTATGTCTCATATCCAAAGTATCTCCAACTAAATCTCCAACACTTTGCAAGTTTTCCTAGCCCAAAGAGGACCGGAGGATCAGGCTCTAGTCGGAAGATTCATCACTTGAGTGAGAAGGGACATAGTCCTCATCATCACTACTTGTCATAAATCAGAAGACTCAAAGGTCTGATGGTTGGGAGGATCAGGAAGAGGAGCATGCTCAACAACATCATCATCTGATGAGTCAAAATCTGAATCAACAAGTTGAAGAACCTCGATAGGTAGAGAAGTAGAAGTCGAAGAAGACTCATCAAACTTAACACTTCTCTCAATATAAAGCTCATGAGAAGTAGGATTCAACAATCGATATCCCTTCACACCATCAGGATACCCTACAAAGATACAAGGTTTGGATTGTGGTTCCAATGCCTTACATTTTTCTTCTTGGGAATCCAGCCATAGCCTTGGATCCGAAGACTCAAAAGTGCTCAACATCAGGCTTGCATCCAAACCAGGCTTCAAAGGGTGTCATCCCTCTTACTTGCCTTGTGTGGAACATGGTTCTGAATGTAATTAGCACAATTCATTGCTTCATCCCAATACTGCTGGAGGAAGAGACTTTGAGTGAATCATACAAGTGGCCATCTCCTTAAGAGTATGGTTCTTTCTTTCTGCTACTCCATTCTGCGAAGGGCTATAAGCAACTATATGTTGCAAGGAGATCCCTTCAGAAGTACAAAAATCCATGAACCTATTGTTTACATATTCACCTCCATTGTCGGTTTGAAGAACCTTAATAGACCATTCCACTTGTTTCTCAGCAAGAGCCTTAAAGTCCTAAAAATGTTCAAAGACTTTAGACTTAAGCTTAAGAAAATATACCCAAGTATATCATGAATAGTCATCAATGAAGGTGAGCACATAAAGAGCTCTAGTAAAAGAAGGAGATGGAAATGGACCAGAAATATCATTGTGAACAAGATCCAAAGGATGAGTAGCTCTCTAGGATTTTCCTTTGTCAAATTTTTTTCGGATGCTTTCCAAGGGTACAACCCTCACAAATACCCTTAGAAAACTTGACGTGGGGTAACCCATTGACCATTTCATTTTGGCTCAATTGTTCAAGGTAGCGATAATTTAGATGTCTGAAATGCTCATGCCATAGCTTACTAACCTCATTTGCATGAGTGAGCAAGGTAGTGGGCGTAGAATCAAAAGTAAAGTGGGAAAAGGTATACAACCATGAATGGTGATCCGCCTTTCCCTCAGCCACTATAGTGTCATCATTAAGCTCATGAATAATCACCGAGTTAGGACCAAATTCCACTCGCATTCCTTCACCAAGGTGAGTAATTTGGTAAACCGAATAGGAGATTGGTAGAGAGATCAGGAACACTCAACACTTGGTTGAATGTTCCCCCATCCATCTCTACTTGATCCACTACTAGAAACTGACATGTCGTGTCATTACCCATCGTGATTTGGGACATACCACAAGGCTCGATGTTGGAGAACTCAACATGTGAAGAATCCATGTGGTGCGAGGCACCAAATCTATAATCCACATCGATGAAGGAGAAACTTTGGCTACAAGGGCCTTTCCTTTCTTCTTATCAGATTTAGAACCTTTTGTAGTAGAAGACTCGGCCTTCAGAGCATTTTTTTTTGATAGACTCAAGAACACCTATTTGATTTTTCTCAAGTAAATGAGTAAGGTGATCAATTTGTTTTCTCATACACATATGCTCTTTATGACCAGGATTCTTGCAATAGGAACACAAATACTTGTCTTTTTGTGCTCTAGGCTCAGAAGTCGAAGCGTTCATGTTAAATTTAGTTTTGGTCTTGGTTTCCTTCTTAGGTTGATCCTTTTTTCTTTCTTCTTTTTAGTCTTCTTTTCCTTACTAGTACTTGCTACAAGGGCATGTGACTTGGACTTGAGAGACCCCATTTGAATGAGTTTTCCTGTTCTCGAATGAGTTGGGATGAAAAATAGTCAAAGGAGGGCATATTCCAATCCTTGCCCAAGGTAGCTTTTGTAGCGTAAAAAGTTGACACAAAGAAAAAATATTCGGGACCTAACTTAGAGAGAATCGACAAGATCAATTGAGAATCTTTCTTCTCTACTTGACATTCCTTTAACAACAATCTAGTGTGGAAAAACTTAGAGAAGAATGCTTGTAGGTTTTCAAAATCACTAGGATTTAACCCTAGTAGTTCATTTTCCAACTCATGCGCTCTCATGTCATCTTGTTGTCCAAACATTCCATCTAACATTTTCCATGTAGAATTAGGTGTTTCGGATGACTCAATGTGGAAGAGCAAGTCAGGAGAAATAGACATGCAAAGAAGACCTAAAGCTTCATCACTACGGTTTAACCACTTAGATTTTTCAGGGTCGTCATCTGGTTCAGTCTCAATTCCCATGGTGATGCGGAATAACCCTTTACCCCTTAGTTTCATAATCATTTTTGATCTCCATTCGAAGAAGTTGAATGACGTAAGAAAAGGAATTGAAAGTGCATCCATAGTGAAGAGAGAGAGAGAGAATGCAGAAAAGAAACACAAGAATCACAACCACCTAGGACAATATAATAACCCCCTACTTTTGACACTTTATAGTTTAGTGTGTTGAATACAATCGGTCTGAGCGTGCATCTTGAAACAGTTGGTAACTCACCTTGCAATCAGCATAATAACGCGCAAGAGAGGAGACCACAATTGTGTTTCGTGGAGCACAGAAAAGTGACACCGTATACAAGCACAACTTGCAAAAACTAGGAAGGAGGTGAAATCAAATCCTGGTTGTGAGAAAAAGTGTCTCACATCACAAAGGATACCCCCTTGCTGCAAACTGTGGCGGATGCGCTCACTAGTCACTAAGCAATAATAAGGGTAAAATACAATGTTTTAAATGAACTCAAGATGAGTCTGAAGAGATCTTCAGAATGCTGAGAAAAGCACGCGGAAGACAAATAGGTGCTCGAGTGTTACTACACACTTGAGCGCATGATTAGTAAAAAAATGACAATAACGCCTAAAAAAATTATCATTTTGAAACACCTAATTTAGCTAATTTTAAAGCTATAGGAGTTTTTAAAAATGACAATTTAACATTATTTTGAAAGGATGATTTTAAATTATTTACTAATCGTAAATGAGATTCGTAATTAATAGGAATAGATTTAATATAATTAAATCTAATTAATTACGAAAAACTAATTAAGATCTAATACAAATTAAATCCTAATTAATATTTGATTTGATTTAAATAAATCTAAAAATTTGAAAACTTAAGATCTATGAAGATCTATTAAATCAAACTAATTAAGATCTATTAAGATCTATTAAATTAAATGAAACTAATTTCTATTAAGATGTATTAATAGAACTAGATTTAAAAAAACATACCGTTATATAAAAAAGCACCCACCGAAATGAAATTTAATAAACTTACCAAATATAACTTTAAATAAACTTACCATTTGAAATCCCGAGTTGGAGGGAGATGTTAGGGAAAGACGGAGAGCTCGAGTCACCGAATCAAATGCCGAGAGTTTTGGAAAAATCCGAGGTGTTCACATGTGGGGCTGGAGCAGGAAGGCGTGAAGTGAGGTGGGAGAAGTCTCCAATGGTTAGACGTAGGTGCGAGCCAGTGAATGAAGCAGCGAGAGGAGAGACTGGAGGAGAGAAGCTCAAGCACTGAAGGCAGGGAAGGCTCCAGAGGGGAATGAGGGACTCAGACTCCGAATGGGTGGGGGTCAGTGAGGACCGAGGGAGACTCCAATGAGGAGAGGAAACTTGCGGGAAGGATTCTAGGAAGCATGCCCACATAGAGGAGAAGGGAATCACAAAAATGCCAAAAATGATTTTGCTGCACAGAAAAAGAATGCATGAGCTCAGGGCAAAAAAAATGACTCGGCCAGGTTGGAAGAAACTAGTCTAAAGGTGTAGCTCGGTTAGATAGCTCGAAGGAGGTGTAGAAGGAGCTCGGTGGTGAGCACAAAACCACCAAACACTAAAATTTGAACCTCCAAGCTACAAAATGAAAACCTTTATTCTACAAAAAGACATGCAAAAAACATAGAGAAACCAGAAAAAAAAAGAGATCTAAAAAAAATTTTAGTTTAATAAAAAATTAAAAACCAAAAAAAATAACCTCTTATTTTAACTGATCTACTAGATTTAGCTGCAGTTAGCTAAATGTAGTTGTAAAACCCCTAAAAAAAAACTCAAGGAGATCTGCACATGCACAAAGAACACAACAAAACTGAAAACTTTCCAAGAGCAACTTGTTAAGAACGTTAGCAATAAAATTCCAAAATATAATGATCAAAAAAACTTGCACGAGGAGTAAAAAAATGAAACCAAGAGTAATCACAACTCAAATAACGAATGCACATTTACCCGATCTCAGCTCTGATACCATGAAAGAGTTTGTGAGAATCATATCAAAAACTATGCACCATGATGAAGTTGCACTCTAAAGGAAATGTAATAGCTCCAGCGTAATCACAAGGAGGAATCGATCAATCAATGGAAGAACTTGCATAACAGAACAAAGCTTGCACATATAGAGAAAGACAACAGGAGTGTCTTGGCATACTCATAAATGTCAAATGAAGGAATACATATAGGGTGTTGAGTAACCCTAGTGCATGACACACAAGAAAACCCTAAACCTAACCCAACCCATGAGATGACCCTCCATATGTGAGTGATTTAAAGGTGCGGACGTATCGAAAAAGATCATGTGCGAAGAAGAGAGACAGTTCGGGACTTATCTATTTTCATGATGAGGATCTATTTTTGGAGATAGTGTGTGGAGCACACAAACCGATTAGAAAATTACATGACATGCATTGGCTATTTTTGGAGGATCAGCTATGAAGTGCTTTGCATGGATTCAGGCTGAGAATAGATCTACTATTGGTAGTTAACTAAAAGCAGTCTATTGTTAGCGCACTTGCATGTGTGGCTATTTTTGTAACGATGTGTGGCTAATAATAACATGCGACCTATTTTAGGATTAGATAAATGGTGAAGGGAAATTCTCCACCCTTATAAATATGTAGTAAATTGTGTAATATAAAAGAGAGGGCGTATAGGTATGAGAACTATGTTATAGTGAGATTATGCTGACAAATTTGTTACACGCATGAGCGTATACTACTGTTATTGTAAGGAAACTTTTGTGTATTACTGTATTTAATATAATAGATATTATGGAATGAATCAAGGTGTTATCATGGTTATAGTTCAGTATTGCATGCTTGATTTCATCATGGTCATCTTTTAATTATGTTATTTTCTAGATCTAGATTTGAACATGCATTGTATAAGGATATATTAGTCATAGATCTGAATGCTTAAAGTCTTCATCATACTAAAATCATGTAACAAAATCCCTAAAGAGGGGCTTGGTACCTTTGCGTGCTTTGGGTGAGCACTCAGTCTAGGCTAAGTGATGTGCTAGCGTGCTTGGGATGGTATTGGTGAATTCTAGGCTGCATCATTGGTTTCATTGTCGGGACCTATTTTTCAATTTTTTTCAGGATGGTTCATGATGAAGACATACTAGTTGACCTTAGTAAGTGTTGAGGAGTGGATACAAGATCTGGAAGAAGAATACACATGATGGTTCAGAAATGGATCTGAGTTTGATGCACATGTGTGGGTGGAACAAAATATGTATGATAATTTATATGAGAGATTTCTGTCTATCTTTCCAGAAGAATTGTACAAGTGGTTGATTTCTTATGCATCTAATTAGAATTGAAGGTATCACACACTTGTCTAGATGCAAGAAAAATTTCAGGCCCTTTATGATGATGATATGATTTGGACTTGCGTTGTGGATACATGGTTCCATGGTGTTTTGAACAATTATATCTTGGAGTACTCAATTTCCACTTATTTGTGCCCAGAGGTAGCTGAATTCTAGTTTTTACGATATCCAAGGGGAACTTACCTGCAAGGCATTCCACTTAGAAATCAAGATCCTGATGGTAACTTTGAATTTGGAGAGTAAACCGATGGCTAACTAAACCCCACCACATGTGGGGGTAGGAGTAGGTTTGGTGAAATATGGAAGACCTAGTGGAAAAAGGTAGAGAGAGGAAAGGTGGCTTAAGTATAATGAGGCACACAAGAGGGAGGTAGAGAAAAACAAGAGCTTGCAGAAAAAATGGCGTTGTGGAGAAAGATAGTTCGGGAAGGAGTTGAAGTTCACATAGAAGACATGGAACCCGAGCCTCGGAACTCCCCATTTGGGAAAACATGATAGGGAACCCTCCTTGGCCTCATGTAGAAGCGTGCCAATAGAGATGACCTAGGCCATGGGCACGCATTTGAATCCACCTGGCAACCTTGCCCTTACACTTGGTTTTCCAACATCTAGTACAACAAATAATCAACAAGCTAATTCAAGTAGTGGGAGAGTAGGAGTGAGTCTTATAAGAGGCACAATGATGGCAACACAAATGAATTTGTTGTTATATGGGAGTACATTTTTAGGTGTATCATCCATATAGAATTTAGGCACACATATTTTTGGACCTCCTCTCCTCTAGGAGTGGTAATCTTTCACAAACTATTGAGGTATAGTTTAGTTCTACTATTGGGACACAGGGAAGCACATATTCTCATCGACCCCACCTTCAAGTTTGGGATTAGATAGGTAAAAATGGCATAGGTAGCTCTGAGCTCATAGATCACGGAGGGAGGAAACATAGAAGGTTATGGATCAGGTGGGTAAGGTCCGCACCAACCCCAAAATATTTACATGGAGATGTATCTTCATCTCCTAAAGTATAGGGCATAGAAGATGCTATACATGCGAACATGTGCATATGTGTGAAATACTTGGCACAAAAAGGAATCATGACTTCTTTTTTAGTAGGGAAAGCTAGTTTGAGGAGTTCTACGTTACAAGGGCGTTTTAGTAAGCACATAAACAAGGTATAGAAAGTTTGACCCTGATCAGACTTGCATAGACTATATAGCTTTAAAAGATGCATTCCTTAAAGAGTTTCACATCCCCGAGTTTGAAGATCAGAAGAGTATAAGTGCACTCAAGGATATTAAGCAAGCCTACTATCACTGAAGTGTCGAGAGTATGATGCCCATTTCAAAACACTTTGCTATCTAAGATTTCTTATTACATACACACAAGCCAACATGGAAAATGGTTTTTGGGGAGATCTAATTACCCCTTTTAGGAGGTAATTATCACATAAGACATACAATGATCCAAACAAAGCACTTGGAAGCAACCTTACACTCGAGGCGTTAGAAGCATATACATTATTAGGTGAGCCCATTTTTTAGAAGGAAATACTTTGTTATGGAAATGTTGAGATTGGACGATAAAATATCAAAAATTTCCCTCAGCACATGAGATGCGCATAGGATTTGGTGCACAAATTGTGAAGTAGAAGGTCACACAAAGGATAGTTTTCCTCATAGATTATTGCACTCAATGTTCTTACTTTAATTATGAGCTATGCCATTTAAACCATGATGCTTTAGCCACTTCCAATTATTACAACACGTGATAAGGAAAAATGTTTCAATATTTTGTAAATGCATATGTAGGCCCATGAGTCATGACATGGAAGACTTTTGAGATGATTGTTAGATCCATGATGTTATAGATATTGGTGTATGACAATAGATAGAGTTTCGAGATAACTCTAAAGGCAAAAAGAATTAGCATCGGGATTGAGATCACAATCGGATGCACTATGATCGAAATGAAGAAGGAACTTTGAAGGTGGTCATGGCGGGAGGTTGAGGATACCATGGTGGATTCGGAGGAAGAGGACGTGGTGGTGGAAGAAGTGAGTTCCCTCACCGAGACATGCTTATACTGCAGGATAATCCCGACCCACTACAGGATGAATTTCCTTAGAATATTACATGTTATTTTTGTGGAAAGGACCATAGATATGAGGAGTTCTCGGACTTGTATGATCATCTTAGTAAGTAGCATAAACAAGAAAAAAAGGTGTAAGGATGGTTAGGATAAACACGTGTTGTGGAAAATCGGTGATGCTTGAGCGCCATGGAGGAAGCAGGTTCGAGGCATTGCAAAGTGAAGATCATGACTTACAAAGAGGTGACATGTGGAGAAGCATTTGATAGAAGCCTACCATCACTAAGGAGGAGATTCTACATGCATGGTACCCAGATCCTACCCATCAGAAGGAGGTTTACCAGGAAACCATGGAAGTTCTCAACCTAGAATCTTCAAGGTGGTGAGATACATACCTAAAAGAGAAATCACGGAAGATAGAGAGAAAAGAAAGAAATAGAGACACCCAAATGAATATGGATGACTTCGAGAGAAGTGTGTGAATTGTTGTGCCAAGAAATATATCATTCTACTATTAGGGAATTGGTTAAAAGGAAATATTTTGTCCGCATTAAGTGCTTGAGACTGGATGACAAATCTTGCATGCATGTAAATCTTCCCCCTCATAGCCTAGATTATGACAAGGAAAATAAATCCTTCATGTTTATTGTTGTGGATGGGTGGCTTCTGAGTAATATATTGATTGATAGAGGTGTGGAAGTCAATGTTCTTACTTTAGATGCATGGGTACAAATGGGAAGACCCTATTGCAGCCATCCTCTAATGTATTGTTCATGGCTAATCGAACTAAGGCCACTCCCATCAGAGTTTTGAAAGATGCATCCATTACCATATAAGGAGCCAAGTTCACTAGAGATTTTGAGGTTTTAGTGGTGATGAGTAGTCGAGATAGCTTCCCATCTCTATTGGGTTCTATAATAAAGAGGGTGAATATTAAGCAGATGTCGAGCTAAAGAAGCCATAACGACTATTAGATAGATGGCAAAATCATAGAGATCCTTGGTACTTATGCAAATAATGATGATCTTCGATTCAACAAGCTTAAAAAAGTTATATTAGTTTTGAAAACAAGGAGGAAAGAGTTATTATCCCTTTAATAGATGGAAAATTTGCACCCTATGTTGAGCCCTTAAGTGAAGAAGATCTAATAGGATTTATGTATGTGCCATCCGAGATCCTAGAGATGCTTGAGCCAACTAAAGAAGGAATAATTTAGTGGGAGGATGCATGCCATTCTATTTGCGATACTACAAGTGTTTCTTGTGATAATTGGGCTCATAACACTTATGAGTTAGTAGGGAACAAAGTCAAAGAGATATTTCCTAAGGGAATAAAAAACCGTGTATATGTCGGGAGGATAGGTAACAACTCGGTACCTTATTACCCCTAGGAGAAGGAGATCCTATGGTATTCCTGTGCACCATGGAGGAACAATAGATAGACCCACTAGAAAGAAGAAATATACTAGGATATACACTATATGGGATAAGTAGCACATTGATGGGTGGTACCACAAGGATAATCTTATAGGATGGAATGAAATTAGGATTGATCTTTAATCTATGCTACTAGGTTCTTTAGGAGAAATTCAACTACTCAAATATGCACTTATCATGGTAATCAACCTTTTCAAGACACCACATTCAAGTGTGAGAGACTTTGTTGAGTTGATCCAAGGCGGGAAGCTTTACCACCTTTGCTATGGGTGCACAAGTTTTATTCCACTTTACAAGGGATGCACGTGGGCTTTGCTTGGTATGTATATGTAAACCCATAGAGAGACTAAAATTGGTAGGATTTAATTACAGAATGGCCCGATGTTTGAATTCTTCTCTAAAAATCCTCTGGTGGAAGAAACATTAAAATTCATAAAGTGATTAACTATGGGAGATAGTGCTTTGAGAACTCCTTAAGATTTATTGGATTAAGGAAACTCAGGAGTGCATCTTGTTGAAGAAACAAAGGCTGATGCCACACTACTTCAATGTGCTTGCCTTGAGAAAGAAAAAGGAAAAATGGAAAAATGGTCTACTTAGTGGATGACAAAGAAGTAGAAAATATGGATGTAAACCATTCAACAGGTAGGCATGAGGTGTTGGACAATGAAGATAATACCACACACACCTATTATGAACCTATGAAGATAAAGAGGGTGAATATTGGGTTAGATGTCGAGCCTAAAGGAAGCCATAATTAGAGACTATTGGTGACTGTAAGAAGTGGAAAAAATCATAGAGCTACTACGCGATTATTAGGACTTATTTCCTGGAATTTGGGAACTTAAAGGTGTGCATGAATTTTTAGGGGAGATGAGGATAAAGCTTAAAAAGGTGTGCTCCCAGGTTAGAAAGAGACCCTACAATGAACCCCAACTTGTGTGAGAATGTCAAAGAAGCGATTGAGAAAATGTTAAAGTCCGGGATTATCAAGCCCTTGATCCTTTTTGTCGAAATGGGTTAGTCTAATGGTGATTAATATCAAGAAGGATGAACAGATTAGGATTTGTGTGGAATACATGGAGCTGAATGCTACATGTGTGACTGATCCCTTTCCCATGCCATTCACTGAGGAAATACTAGAAGGTGTTAGGGAAGTGCGAAATATATTCATTTATAGATGGGTTCTCTCCGGGTATCATTAGGTTAGGATTGCTTTTAGGAGGATCAGGGCTAAAAGAATATGTTTACTACTAAATGGGGTAGCTTCACCTATACGGTAATGCCTTTTTAGTCCGAAAATGCTCTGGTGTATTTTTGTGCATAGTTGTTCAAGCGTTCAAGGAATTTATTCACAACTTCTTATAGGTTTATTTGGATGATTGGATGGTGTATGGATTAGTTAAGGATCATTGTGACAATCTATGCTTAATGTTTGAAAGATGTAGATAGTTGAGTATCTCTTTGAACATCAAGAAGTGCATATTTTCTACACCATTTGGAATACTTTGTTAGGACACATAATTTGTAAGGAAGGTTTGTTGGTTGATCCAGCCAAGGTTGCAGTCATTATAGGCCTAAGAGAGCCTCTCCCAATGCAATGGAAAGTTGCAAAAACTCGAGCTATGGAATGATGCTAAATAACCTCAAAGCTTTTCTAACTCAACTATGCACTATGATAAGAGATAAACAAGAGTTAATCCTATACATGCATCAAAACTTTGATTCTAATTCCAAAAAACCTAGCATATATACTTGCTCATCTACTCTTTAGATTACTTTATTAAGAAATTGAACCTAAAAAATCAACTTAAGCAATCAAAGGTGTGATGTTTGATATGAAAATCCAAGCTTTCAAGAATGGAGTCTCACCAGGAATGGCTAGTAGGCCAATGGTTCTCTCATATTACTAAAACTTGATTATGGGGTGGAGGATGCAAGATGGGGAGCTCTCAACAATGGAGTTATGGCTTAGATCCAAATGTTCTTTAGGGTTAAAGCTATCACAAATGATTTCTAATGCCTTTCTAAAGTGCTTGAGAGAGAAGGACTTGTAGTGAATTATAAGAGAGGGAGGGGTGACCCTTCTATTTATAGTTTTCAAATGGAAGAGTCTGAATTTGGGTGCATGTGGGACTAAAGCTTTTAGATTAGATTAGGATAAACATGCTTTAAGCTTAGTTAAGCTTGGTTTAGGCTAGTTAAACTTGATTAGTAAGTGATTAGAGACTCATTGAGAGTTGAGGGGGCTGGATAACCAATTGTGGATTGATAGATATTCTATGAAGCCAATAGAAGTGGTCTAGAGAGAACTAAGGAGGTTCTAAATGGTCGAAAGGAGGAATGTTTAGCTAATAAGAGAGATATTAGCCAAATAAGTTGATTATAGGAGGAATATGATTGAGAAGGTGTCGTGAATGGGAATCTGAGAGTGGAGTGAAGAAGGGGGAATTAACGAAGTGTTGTTAATCGGTTGAATGGGAGGAAATGCTAAGTGTAAGCATATTTTAGGTGTCTACAGAGCCTACTAAAGTGAGTGAGGTACATGGATTTTGGGTCATACAAGATATTACAAATTTTATCAAAGGATATGCCAAAGTTGTTACACCATTGGAGGAGTTACTAAAAGGGAAAGGTACATTCTACTGGGGAGAATCGCAACAACACGCATTCAAGACATTAAAGGAGAAACTTACTACCACACCTATTTTGTGTTTTCCTTCGTGGGACAAACCATTTCATGTACATGTTGATGCCTCTAACATGACCATTAGCATGGTGTTGGCTCAACCTGGAGAAGGTATTATAGATCATCCTATCTGTTTTGCTAGTAGAAAGATGACTCCTGTAGAATAAAATTACACAACTACAGAGCACAAAGCTTTGTCAATGATCTATGCACTACATAAATTACGATAGTACTACTAGCTACAACATTTGTCTTTTACACGATCAAATGGCCTTGAAGTATTTGGAAAATAATCCCATTCTACAAGGATGCATATGTAATGGGTACTCTTATTTCAAGAATTTGATTTCACATTTGTGGTAAAACCAAGGAAAAGTAATTTTGGACCAGACCATTTATCTAGAATACAAGTCAGAGAAGAAGCACATGCAATTGAAGATACCATGCCATATGCACAATTATACATGTTATAATGAGTGCCATCAGAACTAGAGGACATTTGTCTTTCTATGAACATGTATGACACCAAAAGGAATGAAGTCCTTGGAGAAGAAACAACTTGTTATATGCGCAGCCCCTATATGTTAATTAGTGATGACATGTACAAATTAGGTCAGGATGAAGTATTGCACCATTGTGTATTGGAACATGAGCACATGGATATTATGGAAGAAGCTCATGGTGGTATTGTAGGTGGCCACTATGTCAGTGATGCCATTGCACACAAGATTCTACTTGCTAGATTATGGTGGGAGACCCTATATAAAGATTATAAGGAATTTTTTAAGGCATGTGATCATTTTCAATGTCTTGGAAAACTAGGTCAATGAGATGAAATTCCCTAAGACCTATTACTAGTGTAGAACCATTTGAGAAATGGGCTATAGATTTTGTGGGTCCTATTTCACTAGTTGCATACAAAACAGATTACGCTACATTATAACTTACACAAATTATCTGACAAGGTGGGTAGAAGTAGCACCTACAAAGGATTGTATAATAGCTACAATAACCAAGTTTCTATGGGAAAATATTATTACAAGGTATGGATGTCCTTTAAGTTTGACCAGTGATAGGGGCACACATTTTCTTAATGAGATAATCAAAATTTTATTGGATGAATTCATGATTGCACACCATAAGACTACACCATATCATCCTCAAGTAAATGGAACTGCTAAGGCTTTCAAAAATTTTGAGCCACACATTGACAAAAATATGTGATGTTGGAAGAAAGGATTGGGATGATAAAGTATCTGTATTACTTTGGGCATATCGAACAACATATAAAAGGTTGAAACAAGGCCACACCATTTCAGTTAGTGTTTAGCATAGAAGTTGTTCTTCCTATGGAATTTATGTTACCTTCTTTGTGTATTGCGTGTGATGGAGGTCTTGCTAATGAGAAATCATTAGAAGAATGAATTAAAAAGTTAATTAAGATAGATGAGTGACAAGCCATACACGTTGGAGTAAAAAAAAGAGAAGGCCAGGACAAAAGCATGGCATGATAAGAACATCATGGATAAAAAGTTTGAGATAAGATAGATGGTGCTCCTTTATGATTCTAAATTTTTGCACCATCCAGAAAACTCAAGGTACATTGGTTGGGGCCATATGTTATCACTCACATACTCGAATCAGCACTTGTCAGTTAGAGGCACTTGATGGAATACGGTTACCCGGTTACTTTAATGGGATTAGGCTGAAGCCCTACTATAGATAAGTCTTCTTGGTGTTTGTAATAAGGAAGTGTTGCCATTTAGGTTAGGTTTCCAATTCTACATTCCCTTAACGTGTTTCCTTCTTTGTCACTATGCTTTTTCAATTTAGTTGGTGTGTTTGTGTAATAAGCGTGTTTACATGCTAGAAGCTAATTACTATTTGAAGAATTTTTATGTGCAGAGGACTGCACATACCCTTAGTGTGGGGTAGGTTGTTGATATCTAAGTACATGACTAATGGAAATAATTCCACATGAAAGGAACTATCTACAGGTGCTATTCAAGGTTAGAGAATTAAAAAAAAAGAGATTGCTTCTGGAAACAAGGACCATAGATAGAGAGGAATGAAGAAACAAGTATATTGTGAGGTAAGCAGAGGCCATGAGAACTACCATGGAAGGTGCAGTGAAGAGGTACTTAGGTGCATGGAAGCAAATCAAGAGAAGTCTACAACTAAAAGGTAGGTAGGAGGGCATGCTAGAAGGTTATAGCTTGGGCATGAAGATGTACCACGTGGAAATAAAAAATGGTCAATTAATGAGAGGATTGTTGGTAGGTGAAGGAGAAATAAATGCACTAACTTTTTGAAATTCTATATAAGGATGGGATGCGAGTTCATTTTTACCATTGCAATTGAGAGAATTCGAAAAGGGTTAAGTGTGAATGATTTGAGCAATCGTGTTGAGGTGTGAAGAGTATGGAACCGCACAAGAGAGAAGGTTTGTGTGAAGGAAAATCTTGCATTCCCATAGGTGAAGGGTTTGAGAAAAGTAGATGCATTACAAACAAGATTGGGCATGTGATTTCTACTAGGGCACGAAGATTTAAAATAGGGTTTCGAATTTCTCGATTATACGAGGGAAGAAAAGAGAGATTTTTCAAATGGCACCAAGAAAGCACCCGCAGCAGGAGTAAAGGGGAAGAAGAAGGTCGAAGTGGAAGAAGAAATTGCTCTTGAGAGTAATTTCTCAAAAATGCAGTATCCAGAGGGCATGATTATGGGAAAATAATGGGATTCCCATGTCTATCAATGTAAAATCAATGATTATAACCATCAAACATCAGATAATAAGAAGGAGCTCGATGCATTTTGAGCACAAAAATGAACAAGCACACAACAAAAGATATGCCAATGTACGATGACGCTGGTGAGAAGTTACTAAGAAAATGGAGTCTACCAGTTTTACAAGCTGCCATACTTTGGAAAGTATGAACCATTCTATCGTGGTTGATGAGCAGAGTCTATGAGGACTTCATTTACTTCACTAGATGGAGGGTAAGAATCACAATGCTTTGATTTCAACAAAGTGATGCAGGACTAAGGGCCTCGGGGTTAGATTTGGATAGTTTTTTAACCGATAAGGCCACAATCTTGGAGACAAGGAAAGAGCTATGGGTATACCAAGGGTCAATGCGGCATGGATATTGACAAATTGAAAAAGTACCTAGTAGTTTAGGCAACTGCACATCTTGTAACAAAGCTGAATGACCAAGGAAGATGGTCGCAGGTAAACACAATGTGGCTACACATCATAAAGAAGATGTCTCAAGGAGTGGTCTATATTGTGATATCACATACATAGCAAAGACAATCATTGAAGAAGCATAGATAGTTGAAAAAATAAGTTTTGGCACTTTTTTTATTGTCTTTAGTGCTTATGGAGATTAGGATGCTTGATGGGCCAAAAGAGAATATTTAGGAGTACCCCATGGAACACAAGTCACCTATGGAAATATTTGGCAAGTAATTGTGTGATGGATCAATGAGTGGACCATTCAAGCAGAGGGGGAGATGTGGTATGATAGAATCCATGACATTCAAAGAAGAGTGGCGCATACCCAAGGATTTGCCTTCGGTGGTGGGTAAGGCGTTTAGTTTATAGTCTACCAACATTTTTGCATCATGTGATTTGTGATGAAGGATGGGTATTGGAGCCCATGGTTCAAACTACCATATGATTCACAACGAGGTATTTCTAGGCATCAGTTCACTAGTTTTTAGATGCGCATTGCCTAACCTTCAATGCAGACAAGGTAGATTACAACTACCACACTCTGAGAAAGAAATATGTATATCCAGGGCAAAATGCCTACATTGAGAGGATTATTTCAGATATTATAAGCATGAAGCCTATAAGCTTGGCAGTTGGGGACACGGGCAATGCTTGTGTACCTACAACTCAAACCTAAGTTGGAGAACACTAAGTATGTGGAGAATGAGTTCACACTCCTAGGGCCACTAAAAGGTAAGCATACAATGGAAAATATTCCAGTGCCTAAGCCCACATAAACAATTCAAGTAGATGATGAAGAAGAAGAGCATGAAGATAGTGGTGGTTTGGAACACAGAGGTAGAAGATAACCTCCAAATAAGGAAGAAGTTGAGTGTGTAACTACACCACCTCAGCCACAAGAAGGAGATGATGAGGACTTAGATGTAGTCCAAGGAGAGCACTATTTCAAGAGAGTATTTAGGAGAATAAGGACCCAAGGTGCTACTCCATAATCAGTGCGTAGATCGCCTCAACTCTCTCCACAAAAGGAGACAAATGAGAAAAGAAGAAGGAAATTGAAGCTGAATGAGGAAGTGGAAGAGTCTAAGGAAAGCATGCCCAATTCTCCTACACCTCTAGAGAACATGGAAGAACAAAAATATGAAGAAATGAAGGATGGAGAAGAGGGAGAAAAAGGGGTAGATGAGATAGCAAATGAGACTCTTCACACAAAAACACAAGTTCCAAATTTTGAAGCCCAAGTTCCTAAGCAACCTAGATCAAGAAGAACAAGTGGGAATATATTCTACTAGCCATGGACTATGCCAGGACACAAGTAAAATTTCCATGCCTGTTTCCAAAGCACAATGACACAAAAGGAGTTATTTGGCTTGGAGTTGATGGATGAAGATATGGCAACCATGTGCACAAGGAAGAAATTTTCATGGTCGATGCACATGCACATGGATGAACCAGAATTTGATGTGTGTGAGGAGTCATGCATATCAAGGAGGTTGAAGAAGACACCTCAGGAAAGACACATAATAGTAAAGCCTACTGTTATGTTAAATGAGAAAATAAGTAATGCTTTGGTGAAAGTCTCGACATAGGTGATACATGATGGAATATGGATAAAGATGCAATAATTAGGGCACTAAGGAGGAGATCAAGACTAAGGATGAGGAAATAACGGCATGCCTAAAGTAGGAAAGAGACTTGGCACAAAAGAAGAACATTGTGTTTATCAACATGACAGAGGAGATTGGTGACAATGTCATGAAGGCTAGGCCACACTTAGAGCCAAAGGTACCCAAAACATTTCCTTCGAAAATACATTATGTAAGTACATTGGTGGAATTAGTGCTTGAAGATGAACCTCTACGCATGCCATAACCAAAGGATCTAGCACAGGAAGTAGAGTGGGAAAAGGCTTCAATGATGTAGAATATTGCATCATATGAGGGGTTGCTTCAAAGCTTGCAAGAGGAACTAAAGAAGGTAGATCAAGTGTTGAATATTTGTACAATGCCAGAAGTCGTTATAAGAACTAAGACCATTTTAGAAGATAATGAAGTCCTGAAGGCCATGAAAGATGAGACATTGGGCCGTGCAAAATGATCAACACTTGTTAAGCAAAAGCACGAGGCGCTTACAACAACTCAAGAACCACACAAGGAAAGACTAGATGAGCTTGGGAAACTCATTGCTCAAAGGATGGACTTGTTGGAAGGGAGAATGACCGGCATGTCCAACATTGTGTTGGTCTTGCAAAATGAGAAGGGAGAGATTACAAGGGATGAATTAGAGTCAATTACAGTGGATATTCCAGAGAAGGTAGAGGCCACACTCAATGATTGGAAGAATCTAGAGGTGGAAATAAAAGAAGAGTATCCAAGAATTGATTATTCAAGTTGAAGCAAAAGATACTACAGGGTAAAGACATTCTTTTATTCATCAAAATTATTTCTATTCTTCTATTCATATTATTTGATTCATTTTGGAGACAACCATTTCCAGGGGTGGAAATGCAACTAGTGTGGGGTAATGTTGATCAGTCAAAATATGGCACTTAGCAAAGAAAATACAAAAGGTTCACATAGGAGAATAGAGCACATTCAAAGGCACAAAATATCAAAAAGATCATGTGTGAAGAAGAGAGATAGGTTCGGGACTTATCCATTTTCATGATGAGGATCTATTTTTGGAGATAGCGTGCGAGCACACAAACCGATTGAAACTTGTGCAACACGCATTGCTATTCTTGGAGGATCGGCTAAAGAAGTTTGCATGGATTAGGATGAGAATAGATCTACTACTGTCAGTTAACTAAAATTAGTCTATTGTTAGTGCACTTGCATGTGTGGCTATTTTTGTAATGGCGCATGGCTAATAATAGCATGTGACCTATTTTGGGATTAGATAAGTGGTGAAGGGAAAGTCCCCACCCTTATAAATATGTAGTAAACTATGTAGTAGAAGAGAGAGAGGGCATATAGGTATGAGAACTATGTTATAGTGAGATTATGCTGACAAATCATACACACATGAGCGTATACTACTATTATTATAAGGAAGCTTCTATGTATTACTGAATTTAATATAATGGAGATTATGGAATGAATCAAGGTGTTATCATGGTTATAGTTCAATATTGCATGCTTGATTTCATCATGGTCATCTTTTAATTTTGTTATTTTCTAGATCTAGATCTGAACATGCACTGTAGAAGGATATATTAGTCATAGATCTGAATGCTTAAAGTCTTCATCATGCTAACATCTTGTAAAAAAACCTAAAGAGGGGCATGGCACCTTTTCATGCTTTGGGTGAATGCTTAGTCTAGGTTGAGTGATGTGATAACGCTCTTGAGATGGTATTGGTGAATTCTAGGTTGCATCAATCATGTATTCATCACTTCTCTTGCTATAATCCTCATTTCCTTTCCTATTTGCTTGCCCATTCATGTTTTTCATCATACTAAGATGTTCATGGCTGTATCCACTTCTTATTTGTTCTTATTTTGATCAATATTTTACCAAGAAATCCTTCCTCTCTCATCCATAGCTTCACTCTTCTCTTCCTTGTCCATTACATCAATCAAATCTTGTAATAGTTCATCTAATTCACCTTTGCAAAATTGATCATCATACCTCTCATGTTCATCATGACTCATCCATCCACTCACATTTTCTTGTGCCATGATTCTCAAATGCATAATTAGAGTAATTTTGTACAATGTTGAGGAATTCACTAACACAATCATCATTATCAAGTAAAAAATCATCAAATTTACTCACCTTGTCTTCATTCCTTGCATGTATCTCTTCTAAAGAGTTAAAGAATTCTTCAATCATGTATATTTCCTCTCTCAACATGAGAGTGTCTTCTTCTTCAATTGCCTCATCAAACTTGGGGTGTCTTGGTCATTATTCATTGCATAATCTTCACCTTCTCTCCATGTTCCTTCTTCACTTGTATAGGAGCATTCAACAATCTTCCATTTAGCTTCTCTATACATCTCTTTGCAAGATTTGTGTTCCCCTTTCATTGCTTCATTTAATGATCTCAAGTCACCATGATCTAACATATCATCAATTTTTTCATAAACCACTTATTTACCTTGAATTTTATCAATGCCTTCTTCATGAATTTGTTTACTCCTCTTTAAGCTTTTGGCTGCCAACCTTGGACTGATTCATACATGCTATTATATTCCTCAAAACTGGAATTTTCCTCTTTCCTCATGCATTCTTGGGGTATACTCACCTTGTTCTTGCTCTTGACTATCCATCTCTTACTTACCATATGTTTGGGATGAGTTCTTGACTTTATATCAGCTGCCTGTTTGCATTTATAGCTTGAAATTTGTTCTTTATCATCTCCTTCTTTTCCCTTGGCTTGTAGACTTGACTTGAAGCCTTGGTAGACCTGCCCTTTGCTTGCATCCTCTTTATGCTCCACTTTCATTACATTTATTTTCATATTTATTCCCTTAAGCCACTTAGGCACAATATAGCCATGGTTTATGCTCTCTTTTGAATGAGAAACTTGGTGCTTGTTCTTAGTACATTATTTTTCTCTCTTTTCTTCATTAGGAGTAATTTTCAAACCCCTATCCTCTTCTTTTCCAACCTGTATAATCTGGTTCATCTTCAATGCTCCATTGTTAGGAGTCTTTCTTTTCTCACTAGTTCTTTTTCCTTCTTCCAAGAAACTTTCCCATGCCTCATAGAATGGCATTTGATCTTCATATTCCTCTTGATCAAGTTCAAAGTCTTCTACTTTTCCTTTATTTTCTTGTACGGGATGTATTTGTTATCTTTCAGCTTCATCTTCAATCAATGTTAGTGCATTTGAAATTTTTTTCATCTAACTTGATGTATTATTATTTACCTTCACCACAATTGTATTTTATACCTGCAAGTACACAATCAAACATAGAGTTAGATAACAAAACAAGATACCATAAGGCCCCATGAGAGTCTTCTTCATAAACACCTCCTTCTTCTTTTCTCCTTCCACCTTATTCTCCTCATTATTTTCTTCAATGAGAAATATATTCTCAAACTCTTCTTCACATGGTAACTCATTTATCTTCACCCTTCTATGAGTATCTTTCTCCATTTTTTTCCAAAGTAATCAAAATTTTCCTCTTCTTCTCCATAAGTAGCTTGATTGGCCACTTTACCTTCTTTTTTAACTTCCATCCAAACTCTTGGATTTCCTCTTTCATCATGGTATCTATCATGGACTCCAAATTCTCAATCCTTTATTTTTCCTCCTTTATCTCTTCTTCCTGAGAGTAACTCTTTCCTTCTTGTGCTTTCCTTCACCTTGCTATGGAATTTTCCTTCTTCTAAGCCCTTGAATTTTTTACCCATGTCTTTTCTCAATCTCTCCATAAGATCTTCACCCAAGTCTCTTCCACCTTGGTCTATTGATCTTCTTAAGTCCTCACCTAGGTATTTTTCACCCTAGTCTCTTGGTATTTGTCTAATAGCTTCAATGCTATAGGGATTCTCCTTTGTAGTCTTCCACCTCTCCTTAGGTGCCTCACTAGGGTCACCAACACCTCAGCTTGTCTCTTTTTGGACACTTGTTTACTCAGCTGTTCTCAACCTATCAACCATTCATCACTTCACAACTTGTTAGGTACACACATGCATCAAGGATCATCAAAATTTATTTATTCAATAATAAACTAGAAAGATTCAAGCATCAAATTTCCCAAAATATCAAGAAATATTCAAACATCTAGGCTCAATAGTATTTCTACATGCAAATATCAAGAAGGATGCATTCTTCAAAGCTTAACATTCTTCAATGAAGATTCAAGAAAGATACAATCTTCATGGATTAAAAAAAACAATTATTCTTCATCAAGGCTTGGTCACCTACAACTATATCCCTGAGACAAGTATAAGTTCTCTAACTTTTAACAATTTCTTTTCACCATTTTCCTCTACAAACATGATTCCTTTAACCCTACAACTTAATCATTTCAATATTAGTACAAAATATGAATTTAAAGAGGTTTTTAAATCTCTCATACCAAATTATGCAGAGGTATATGACATTTGCATGCATTCAATAAGTTAAGGAGTTTCAACCAATAACCCTATATCGAGGATCCTTCAAGAAACCTAAAATGGATCTAAACTTGTAATTTTTGATCTATTTCACCTTAAGTGGCGTTCTCAACACCATACCCTATTTACCAACCTCATACAATGTAAATTCAACTCCCAAGATGACCTCATTTCATCATAACTTAATTAACACTTACCTCTATTCAATTTTCCCTTCACCTTCCTTTACTAGATATTCACCCCAAAACAAGAAATTTTGGTTTTTTTCCTTCATAAATCTTTCACTCCTATATACCATGTTTCACATTCACAAAACAATGTTATATCAATCATTAACTTAGTTAAAAAAGGATCAAACTTTACCTTTACTAATCTTGCTTTAAACTACCTTTTGTGCTCTTAAGACCACATACTCTACATGATTCATGGTTGGAAGGATCTATGACTATCCAAAACAAACTATTAACTTATTTAATAACCCTTTATCATCCTTATAGTTTTCCCTAAAATTCATAACTCGACTCACTATTTTGTTCTTGCAATCACTCTTTCTCTTTACTAGCCTTCTCTAGCTCTTCTAGCCCTATCATTAAGAAAATTCAAACTTAAATTTATTCATAAGAGGATTCAAGACAATATAAAATCATCTCAAGACACACATTTGGAAAAAAAACCTCTATACAAAGTTTTAATGTGGGTTTCTTAAGAAAAAGTTCTTCAAATCCACAAAAGTAGGGTTTCAATTAGGCCTTGGTGACTATAACAGTTTCCTACTAAGGATTGTCATTAATAACTCCAAATTCATCTAGTGAAATCTCAAAATTCCTTCTCCAATAGTCAAAGGAACTTTCCACCATTATTTCTTCTAAATTTTATGTAAATATTCATTGGTTAGATGATCCAAACCTTGAAATTTTTGTAAACCCTAACTATAGCACTTTGTGTGAGTTCGAGAAGCTTGAAAAGATTATAAAATAAGTATTTTTTGTTTCAAGGCCTAAATATTAATTTGAAGGTCTATTATTACCTTCCCTTCAATCCTATGCTAGCAGTGAGAAATAATTAATGAGAAGAAATGTAATAATAATCCAAACTTGGTTACATGCACGTGAAAACATGATTCGAGGAAAACCCTCTCTTTAATTTGAAAAGTTAGAACTTTCTCTGAAGAATGGATTCATCACATACCTGATTAAATACTTAAATACATTCATCCTCATGATTTCAAGCATTGCATTCATTGAATACAAAGAAAAACAAGACTTAGCTTTGATGAAACTGTCAACATAATTATAGTCCATATTTCCAAGAAAATTCAAACATGCAAGGTAAAGTAATAGGGTATATGTCTTCAAATCATTTTATTTTCACATCAACCACCTCCAATGACTCATATAATGACTAAATAACTCCATTAATGGTTTCATAGATCAAGTCAAATCATAGAACTTCTTGCAAAATACCAAATTTACCGTCTTATTTTGTCACATGCAAAATGTGCTTAAGCTTCCAAGCTAGTAACCAAATCTCCATTCATTATCAATCCTCTGAAAGGTTTTGAATCATCTATAAATGTTTATAAATAGGTAAATATTCATTCTTAATAACAAACATAGGAACATTCATATCAAAGATAAGGTCTTACTACAAAATAAGGCTTTTATATATATATATATATATTATGTACTTTTTTTACAAAAATTCATGCTTTCCTTCATTCACCATCCTTCTCAGATATCCTTTCTTTGAGGAATACTCCTCTCCTTATTATCTCCCTCAAGGAGTTTCTAATCAAATTCATTCGAATCCATCCCTCTTTTATCACACCATGCCTTGCTTTGAAACCTAAACTACATTTTATATGACACTTCATAGGCCCTTACATAGCTATATTAGGCATATCACATCAAATTAACATTTACTGACCTATCAAAACTCTAGGGCTCTCTTACACACATGTAAACACCTATTACATGCTCCAAATATCAAATCTCTCTATCTCTCTCTCATCACTTATAAGGCCTTTTCCATTTTTTTGCATACTTGGAAGTTTGAATTTGAAAATGGAAGGACAAATATATTTTAAAATTTTGAATGACTTGACCACCTAACATTGCTTCTCATGACCTCAAAACACTCTAACATGCTTAGATTTACCTCCACAACCATAAATAAAGAATATTTTTCTCTTTTGAAATCCTTTTGACATGCTCTTGCATCGATTTTAGTCATGTTAGATTAAAATACAACATGTACATAATATATGTAATTAAGTGTAATGAGGAATTAGAAAGGAACTATAATATAACAATAACACCTTTATGTAGTGTAAAATAGACACCTCTAGATGTATACAAAGTCTTGGGTAAAGGGTTGACAAAAATCTATCATCATGTACCGTATGTGTATGTCTTATAAAAGCTCAACATACATTATGAACATATATGAGTAAAGAGTAAATAAGCATGCTATTTATCAAACCAAAGTGACAAAAACATACATAGTGTAAAGTTATAACAACTTAAGTGAAGTGTATAGGCCATGATCATGTATTTTTGAAAATATATGATTTTTTTTTGTATTTTTGAAGTGCTTAGCTATGAACATGAAAAATGGTAGATTGAGCTACCCAATGAGAAATTATGGAGGATATGGAGAAATTGGTGAAGGGGGTGAAGGCTTAAGCCTTAATTTTGAACAAGGTTATGACTCAAATGATAGAGATAAAATAGTGGTAATGGTTATAAAAGAGGGTCTAGGAGATGAAGATGTATGAGGAGTGTGTGAAGTAGAAGACCTATGTGGAGGGATGGAAGATAAAATACTCATAGACATACCATGGACATTAGAAGTCTTTTGGGAAACATGGGAGAGGGTGTGTGCACTAGAGGAGGAAGATAGAACCCTATGAGGAGAAGACCCATTCGAAACAATGTGTGAATTAAAGGCCTATTATAAGACCTAGGAGAGTGAGAGATGTGAGAGATAGCATGTATCATTAAAGTCCTATCATGAGACCTAGGAGAGATAGAGATACGAGAGGTAGTGTCAAGGAAAATTTTAAGGGTCCCTCCAAAAAAAAAGCTTTAGAAAATATTTAGTGAATATGTGAAAATTATCTTTCACACGAATGGTGAATATCAAGACATCACGACATCACTATTAAATGCTACCAGATGGTAGATTTTTATATGCTATTAGTCGGTAGCATAGTTTATACTATCGAACGACAACATATAGTATGTTGTCGGCCAATAGCATAAAAATGCTACTGACTGATTGTATTCAGGTGAATTTTGTGAATTCCTATTTCATGGGAATGGAAAATTGACCCCTAAAATTGAATTACACCTAGAAAATTTTGGCGAACTGGTCCTAACTTGTACCCTAAAAATTCACCAATTTCAAATTTCAAAAACTGGAATATTCATGAATTAATGAATATTCACCACTAAAATTTTCCTAGGTAGTGTGTGTAATTAAAGGCCTATTAGAGACCTAAGAGAGATAGATATATAAGATGTAGTTGGTAGAATAATAAATCTAAGAAGAAACATAAGAGGGATAAAACTATGAGGGACATTGTGTGTAACCAAGACCTATCCATATATGTACTAAGTATATGAATACGAGATATAGAATAATGATTAGAAAACTAGGGAAGGATACTTAAAGGCAATACCAATAATGGTGGAAACTTGTTGGTGATGGATAAAATTGACACATTGGTGGATGACATAAGGAATATCCCTAAGTGCACATAAGTAAGGGATATCTATATGTAATACACCTTAACTAGGAGTAACAACTACCAAGAATGAATTTTGAGTACTGATAGAATCAATTTTCATGGGTAGAGTAATACATTGATATTGAGGATCAATGTTAAATGTAACATTTCATGTAGAAATGTCAAGAGATTAAAGTAGTGTGAGAGTGAAAACATCAAATTTTTTGTGTGGGTAAATTGAAACATCTGTATAGGTACTTTATTAATAGAGACATTAATAGATAAAGTATAAGAGAAAGCGTTTCATCTATATTAGATTCATAAAAAGTAATGAGTCGCGTGCGTAAGATGATGTATGAGTGATAGTGCCAATAATTGCATCCAATGGATGATCATGCGAGGTTAGTAGTGGCAATCGCATGATAAGTATTGTGTGCTTGATGTAAATTTTTCATTAATATTTTTAGGAAGTGGATCGTTGAAGATTTTTAGTTTGGTATTATAATTGGTAGACTAGGAAGATTCTATGGGCTCATACCATTTAATAATATGATAATCTATGAGATCTTGAATGATATGATGAAGCTTGAGACACTTGTCGCTGAAGTGACAGATACATTGATGATATTCAAAGTAAGTATTGACATCAAATTTTTACTTTGAGGATTTTTTACGTCAACTTCAAATGGTGGAGGGAGAGAAATGAGATTACACTCAAGAAATTATTTCAATAAAATGTGTGGGAATAAGGTAAGTGGGTAAATTTATGATGGGTGGGTTGATTTGTAACTTGGTTGAGTAATATCATGCACAATGTCCTTAGAAGCAACTTTAACGTCATTAGTCTTGCCTTTGAATGTGGATTTACTTGGAAATTTGGCATTATATGTAGTAGGAGTGTTAGAAACATACTTGAGTTTATTCATATGTAATAACTTAGCTTCCTACTCCTTAAGTGTATGACATAGATGGTCAAAATATTGGAATTTGTCAAATAGGACTGATTCTTGCAAAGGAGAAAGTAATCTTTGCATGTGAATAAATCTTGAAGTTCATAGTTAGATAATATATTGACCAATTAGGTAAGCATGGTATTGTATCATAAGCCATAATCATTGATAGGTTTGTTAGATCCTTGTCATAATTTAGATAATTGTTCATAAGAAACTTTGTTGATGTAAATCTCATTAGTAATTTGATACAATCATCTAGTTATATAACACTTCATTCATGTAACACAATGTCATGGGAGATCTTGTTTTAGTATAAATGACTCAATTTTGCAAAAACTTACCTTTTACACCTTAGATGACTTATCAATCATTATACCTTGTTTATAGTACTTCATTTAATGCTAAATCATTCCTTAGTATGCTCACCTTTCAAGAAATTCCACTTTACTTTACTTTCTTCAACTTAACCTTCACTAGGTCCTTGACTCAATTTAGGAAACAAATTTCCTTTAGCCTTCAATAACTCTTTCCAAACCTCTTACCCTACTATTGTATATATTTACCCCTGTAAATATAGATCAACACAAAAGAGATATGTCAGAGGGGTTAGAAAACCCGACACAAAAGAGATTCGGGTTTCGGGTTTCGGAAACATGAAACATGAGACATGCAAATCGCAAGGGATGTCCCGATGCTTGAGAGTTCCGCAAACCCAAAACACTTCCTAGGTGAATCGGGTCTTGGAGTCGGGAAACATGTCGGGAAAGCATGGGGCGGAAACATGTCGAGCCATCCTCCAAATCCGATGCACATGCAGGTCCATTTTCTGACCCCGAAACAAAGGAAATCTTGGAAATACTCTGGAAGTGGGTTTTGGGAAAACAAAAGCATCAAACACATGTCGAGGCATCTTCCAAACCCGATGCAAATGTAGAGGAGAACCCCGAACCCGACAGGCAGAAGACCCTGACGCGGGAAATATTCAGATCGCCATAACTTTTTACAGGGAGCTCGGATTCACGCAAGGTTGGACTTTTCGGAAAGCTCTAGGTGTCCTCTACCCAACTACGACTGGATATCTTTAATTGGGTGGGAACAAGTTCTTAAAATGCAAAAATACAGTTCGCCATATTTTGAGTTGTTGTGGATCTCACCTACCACCATGATGAGATGAGTTAGGTGCAGTCTTGGAGGTGGTTGGGGCAGATTTCGAATCATTCTCTTCTCCCTCATTTTTTCCTCATATAAATGGTAAGGAGAGGCTCTTTGTAAAGGTTGGACAATTTTGTTTTGCATCCTCCCTTCTTCCCTTGCTTGCAAGAGAATTTGTGGAGCTTTCAAACCTCCCATACGGGTTGTAATGCCAGTTCTTTTGCCTCTTGGCCACTGCAATGTACTGTATCAACTCTTGAGCAATAATATATATATGTTTGTGATTGATTCTCAACCCTCTCATGTATTCATTGTTGTCATTTTGATCTCTTATTGCAGTTTGGTTACCTGTGCATGGTGTTTGTATTGCATCTCTGTGGTCTGTGTTAAATTTGCAAAACGAGTGTCTAACATTCCTCGGTGCATCACCTTTGTAGTTTAGGTTTTATTTTTATGCATCTTCTACCCTCTCTCCTTGGAAAGTTAGATTAGATTTTTAGTAAACCCTCGCATTTTATTTGTGCATCTCGAACAGAGGAATAGGAACCGCCTTCATCCGGAGAGCTTTTCCGATTTCGCAAGGTCCCACACTTGGAAGAGCTCCATGTTATGCAATCGCACCGAGAGTCCGAACCCATCGTGTTGCATATATCTTCAGGTGCTGCGATTCGTCACCAACACCTACTTCACAAGTTCACTTCCATGCATCAAAATTCATCAAATTGGTTATAACAAGGAAATGTTATTAACTTCCTTTAAGTTCTCTCAAAATTGTCTTATAATGCTCTCAAGAAGACAATAGTTTGCTGATGACACTCTCCTACTTCTGATGGCCTCAATAATTGAGGCGAAGGCTATCAAAACTATTCTTAGATTTTATGAGGAAGCCTCAGGGCAAAAAGTTAATTTTGACAAAAGCTCTATCTATTTCTTCAATACTCCTATAGAAAGGCAAAGAAAGATTGCTCTTATACTTGGATGCACTATTAATTCACTACCCGCTACTTATTTAGGACTCCCTTTGAGTACTTGTAAGGTTTCTAATGAGGTTTGGAATGATCTTATTAAGAGATTCCAAAAAACTGGCTGGTTGGAAAGGAGCTTTACTTTCAAGTGCAGGCAAGTGTTTATTGATAAAAAGCACTCTTCAGAACTTACCTATTTATATCATGTCAATGTTCAGTGTCCAAAGAACAGAGTGTTGAATAGTATTGAAAAAATTCAAAAGCACTTTTTATGGCATGGTACTGAAGACAGGTTTAGGTACCATTTAGTGGCTTGGGAGCAGGTTTGTAAACCAAAGAGGATTGGGGGGTTAGGAATCAAAGATATCAAACATATGAATGCTGCTCTTATTACAAAGTTGGGTTAGAGACTTATAAAATAACACAAGCCTTGGACAGAGTTGGTTAAAATCAAATACCTTTCCAACCAAAGAAAGAATTCCTTTATTTCGATCACTTCTTCCAATGGTTCTATTTTCTAGAAGAATATTCTCCACGCGTACATATTATCTCTTAGGGATGTAGCTGGAAGCTTGGGGATGGTCAAGACATTAATTTCTAGGACTGATAAATGGTCAGATATTAACTGGATTTCCTCTTATGGTCACATTAAAGACAACTTAATTAGAAATTATGGGCACAAAGTACAGGGATATATTGAGGTGGATGAAAACAAAAGGAAATGGAAACAGTTAAAAGTAGATGAGGATAATGTGTAGTCTGATGTTTCATCTATGCAGAAGTCATCTCTCCCTAATTCATATCAGTCCTCAAAATCATAAGGATGAGCTCATTTGGAAAGATTCTTTTGATGGAGAGTACTTGGTTAAATCAGGTTACAATTCTTTCTTTGCCTCTATTGAAAGTGATATTGAGTGGCATAAGTTGTGGATGCCAGAGCTAACCCCTAGAGTGAAATTTTTCTGGTGGCTCATCATTAAAGGAAAGATCCTAACTAATGAAAATCTCATTAGGAAAGGATTCATCATGCCGAATAGATGTTGCATGTGTCAGGAAGAAGTAGAAGACATCAAACATTTATTTCTTCATTGTAAGTACACTTCCAAAATTTGGCATCTTATTTTTGCAAACTTTAATCAGAATGGATCTTTCCCTTACTTGTCTTTAGGCCTGGGAACAATGGAACTCTCCTTACAAACATTGTGTGGTGAGGAGATTATGGCAACTAGTTTTACCCCACACCATGTGGCGAGTTTGGAAAGCTCGTAATGATGTCATTTTCAGGAATACTAGAAAGTTATGTAACAAAGTCTACAAAGAAATTATCATTGATGTGAAGGACAACATTGAAAGATTTAAACCTCCTAAAAATAGACTTTACCCTGAGGAAGAAGAGCACATTTTGGCTACTTGGAATATAGGCACTTTGTTTTGAATAAGAATAATAATAGTATTGATAGATCCACTATCCGATGGATTAAGCCTCCCAGTGCTTGGCATAAATTGAATTTTGATGGGGCCTCAAAAGGAAATCCTAGGAGATTCTGGAGGTGGGGGAGTCATTAGAGATCACAGAGGCTGTTTTGTTGCTGCTTTTTCTGGAAAAATGGGTAGGCAAACTAACCACTACTCTGAAGCTCTTGCTGCTCTTTGGGGAATAAGGCTAGCCAGGGATTGTAATATTTCAAATATTATAATTGAGGGTGATTCACTGAACATTATCAATCTCTTAAATAAAAACAACCCTCCAAATGTCAATGAGAGATTTTATTGTCAAGCTACGATATTTGCTGAGAGTTTTGAAAATTTTGAAATCAAACATACCTACCGGAAGGCAATAGGGTGGTAGATGATTTGGAAAATTTTGGGGTTAATAATACTTTTCAAACTTGGCTAAGGGTGACATTCTTCCCACTAAAGTTAATGAAGACATCATCAATGATTTACATGACTTGGAACATAATCACTAATGGCTGTAGTGTTGATGCTAAGGAGTGGATTTTTAAGTACATGAATGATGACATCATCAAAGATTTGCGCATCATCATTAATAGACATAGGGCGGATGCTAAGGAGTGGTTAACTAATTACAAAGTAAATTCTAATAATTACATCTTTTCACATGATTGGGAGGGATTCAAAAATAGAGCTGAGGTTGATTCGCATAGTTTTCAATTTTTACCGTGTGCGAGCCACAGGAAACATGGGAGGACCTCCTTGCAAGACAAAGCCCACCCATAATCCAGCTTGGAAAGATGATACAGTTCTTTGGAACTATCTTCAAAAAGGGGGTCTAACAAACTTTATTGAAAAAATCCAAGGTTTTGATCAGATCTCTCAATTAAATTTTCTCAGGGATGGAGGAATCGCGTGGTTAAGTACAACAACATCAAGGTTGAGATATCAGAGGAGCTTATTGCCCAAGTCACCGGGCTCAGTCTAGATGGCACCAAATTCTTTAACAAGTGGGTGGACAGAGAGGTAGAGGCTAAGAAGTTTCTTGATGAGGGGGAAAATCTTGAATTTGTGATGGCTGGCATCAAGCTTGCCTCTGTTCTGAGCCTTTTGCTGAGATCACAAGGATGGTAGTAAGGTATGTTACTTTAGAGGGAGATTTTTCACTATTCCCCAAAAGCATTTGATCTTTCTTAATCACTTTCATAGAGACATCATCATCAACTTCCCTCATTACTTGTTGAACTCTTTGGAGAAATCTATTCTGGAAGTACAAAATCACACTAGGCGGTTCCCTTCATCAAGGGTTAATACTACTTATTCACTACCACTGCTCAGCCTGTCCCCACTTGGATTCTACTCCTCCCTCTACCTTCATTCCTCCCCCTGCCCCTACCTCCATTCCGCCCCTGCCCGAAAGGAAGCTTGACACTGCTTCAACTAGCAAGAAAAGGAAGGAGATGAAAACAAAGGTCCCTGCTTCTCAGAGGGTTCTTAGAAGTCATAAAGACCTAGAGCTTGCCACGAATCTGTTGCACATTAGTAATCTAGTGGAGGAGCCTAAGGATGAGGACTTGTTGGTCAGAGTGGGAAAGATGGAAAAGGAAATTCAAGAACTAAAGAGTGTTATTAGAGATATGGATAAAGCTAAGGGAAAAAGGAAACTACAAAATGATGAAGAGGAGGATATCACTGCTGAAATTTTCAAGAAGCTTCAATCTCTGGATGGCAAGACTTGGAAATGCAAAAGGACGTAATGATTGTATCCTCTCTACCCTTAAAAGTATCTACAATTTCATCGAACAACATGTTCGTAGTATTTGTAGTCTCAGCGGTATTACCGAGGACATTTGGGGCTCCAAGGAGAAAAGAGATATTGTAATTGCTCAGCAGATTTGAAAGACCCTTCCCAGGCCACCGCCATTGCATTCTTTGTCTCGCTTCAAATGATCAAAGCCAAGATTGATCAAGCTATCAAGTGATGCAAAGCTCATGTTCTGTTTATCGGCCAGTGAAGTTGTTGTTGGTCGGCGCTTTTGTGTCAGTTTTTGGCTGAGATGACCAGTGATGGTTATCTCTTGTTCATTTTTTGTCTCTTCGCTTTTGCTCGGATCACTGTACGTCTTGATCCTATTTTATTACTATTTTGTATTATCTGGCTATTGAGCCCTCTGTTGTTGGACATTTTGCTCTTTTTGGGCTATTTTTACCTCTTTTGATATCTGGCTTTTGAGCCTTTTTGTATACAGGGTATAGTCCCTTCAAAACTATTTACCCTTAATAAAAAAATGCTCTCAAGAACAATGTGTATGGTAGTTTTATGATTAGAAGGATTGGAGCATACAAAAATAAAGTAAAAATTTCTCAAACACCCTTTATCCCCAATATGGTGTGTCTAAAATTTGAATACCCAACTTCTTATCGTCTTATCACAATCCTCATTTCTTCTTTTATAGTCTTACTAGTCATACCAACCCCGCCTAAGTCCTATTTCCTACATAAATATCCATGCATGAGGTTTCAAAACTTAGTTTAAACCTTTTCTACTACCCATTTGGATCTTCTCCTTGTGCACAAAATTTCAATATGAGTTTCTTTGCAAAATCACCTCCAAATTCACCATGTCCTAGGCCTCAATTTAGGTCCCACGCCTGTACAATCCTACTACTAGAAAATCTGTCAAGCATAACTTGTTAAGAATAGTTTATTTTCATAAAATACTTCCCAAGTATGTGATTTTAATCTCCCTAAATGTTATCCTTCCACTTTTAGGGTTTGATCCTACGTTTAAAGGCTTAAAATTTGAATTTGAGTCATAGGTCTAGCTTTTAATCCTATCTCAAATCTCCGCAAAGGATAACTCGTTAGAGATTATCTAACTTACATTGGTTTTCCAAATACTTAAAATCATCTAAATGGTCTTCACATAATTATTAGGGATATTTTAATAAGTTTCAAGCTTTAGTTTTGGTTGTCAAGACCACAATTGTGATATTAATGTAGAACCCTAAGAAGGGTTTTTGAGAAACCCAAGGGGCTAAAATTCTTCACCAAATGATATAACTATTCACATACAAGGTATTAAAATATTATTGTAGGTCTGTGCCACTCTTTAAAATCTTGTGAATTTAATAATGAGACTCTTACACTCGTGAAACTATGTGGATGATTTGATTTATAATCAATGTCTTCATCCCAAAACATGGTTCCCTAAGCACTTACCAGTATCAACTTCCAATAATGAACTTTCCTTCTTAATAAGGATTTATAAGGAGTTTAAACCTTGCATGCATCATATAACCCTCTCAACCACATGCTCTATCCCTTTGATCAGGTTCCTCATCATATAAACAATGTCAAGCAACTAGAAACTCGTAACAACGCCAGCTACTGTGCTCACAAAGTTATTCACACCAATTCACACATTGATAATACAGAGGAAATCATTCAAAAAATGCAAAATAATTAGTATCAAAATTCCTCTCACCTACAACAGGTCCATTATGAATAAGACATGTTATTTTAATCAACCATAAACCACTATATGCAAATCTTCCTTCAATATATGTAAAAACAAAGTTAATCTGACTTGTTAAGGTATTCAATGACAAAATCCAAAGGAGTTCACTAAATTCCTTCAATAAAATGCAAAGTTCTTTCATGAATGACTATGCACAAGAATATTAATGAAATAAACAAACACATATCAACATACTTTCCCTGAATCACTCAAGTATATGAGCATTAACGTATAAAAATAGTTTCCCATTTCATTTACATGTAATATTCCATTACAAACTCCCTCTTTCTCTTTCTCCTGGGATATTCTCACAAGCCTCTCCCTTCCATACTAAATAACTAACTCTTTCTTGAGATTTTTATCTTCCTTTTTTTCTAAGACACCTCAAAACCTAATTGTTTCCCTCACACTTGTCATATTTTCACAAATACATGGAAGTATTATTGTTGCATTTAGATATGATTTTTTCTCATTAGTCCCTAATAATCCCTTAAGACTTTCCTAGAACACCTATTAAGATCCTCAAAACACTTTAGACCCTAAACACCATGCTAATGGCTCACACTAACCCAAAATTTAACCTTATAAGAGATGCTCTTGACCCCATTTATGAAGACTTAATTCCACTCTAATGAAGACTTAATTCCACTCTAATGACCCCCATGGAAAAGTAACATTTGAATTTATGAAGACTTAATTCCACTCTAATGACCCCCATGGAATTATAAACCTCTTACCACTCTTTTCAGTATACCAAAGCTTGTCTTGATAAACTAAAATTTAACCTTATAAGAGATGCTCTTGTATCATTTGTCCCCAATGTTTATAAATAATTAAGTTAGAAATTTATTCACAAAGAGGTAAAAAGTGTGTGAAATTTGTGGGGAGATTATAGAACTATTGCAATGTAAAATTCTTAATACTATTAGGAAAGAGCTTGGTGAGCAAGATGTCATGAGAGGCGTAATCAAAACAAGCCACATAGAAGAAATGAAGATGCTCAATGAGGTCTCCTTTACATCGTAAGTAGGGAATTTAGGAGAAAAAATCAATGGGAAAAGTGTAAGAAACCACTTCAGGTGCAAGTAGAGCATGAAGTAGTTGAGTAAAATCCATATCATGAGGAGAAGCATATACAACTTTTTATTTGTAATATTTAGGTTTGTACTTAATGAAAATGGGTTTCAAGGGTTTGTGTGCTAAAAGAAGAAAAGTGTGAACCATGAGGAGTGGATGTAAGAGGTGTATTAGAAATAGTGGTTGAGGGAGAGGTGTGGAAATATTGTGCATTGAAAGATTAGGTTCCCTAAAGGAGGTAAACATCATAGATGTAGGAATAATAAATGTTAAATAATCTTAACAGGGCTTGAGACTACCCAAAAAGAGGTGTTTTACTATATTTATAATCTTGTGTCAGCTTAGTAACAAGAACAAAATTAATGGTAGGTTCAATTTGGTGAGGATTATGAAGAATATGGTCATAGAAATGAGATATAAGTTCCACCTATTCATGATCCATAATAGCTTTATCGTCATGGTTTTAATCATAAAAATAATCATTACTAGTTTTGATGTCATGTAACAGACCTCATGAGCATGATCAAACATGGAAAAATTGATGGAAATATGTAATGGGAAGAATTCATGAGGCTACTTCACTTATGGAAGGAAGAGAAAGCTCAATATGCTCAACATGTTGATTTCTAAACTCGAGCACTATAAAACATACGCCAATTGAACTAATATGAAAACATCATATACTTTGGAGGAAAAAGAAATCCGAGGGAAATTAGGGTTGATGCTAAGGTCAAATCACAAGTTAATTTCTCCAAAATGTATACATACTAATTAGATGATGTAAAATCTAATAATTCATGAAATGAATACACTAAAAGATGTAAGGGTAGGAGGAAGAGCTTATATCAAAATGTATACATCCTAATTAGATTATGTAAAATCTAAGAATTCATGAAATGAATACACTAAAATATGTAAGGGGTAGGAAGAAGAGGTTATTCTAATTAATTAACTTCCAACATTAATTACTATTATCTAAACAATGCATTATTAATTGTAATTGATGTAAAACAAGATATGAAGTTGAAACACAAGGGTATGAGTGTACTTAGCTGATTATATAATATTTTGGGAAGTTTTAGGAGGATGCAATCGCTAAAACAAGAATATTTGAATGTGATGATTCTTCATTCTAGATATTGTGACTCAAAACGATTTAGGAAAAGACCATACACTTCTTCCGTGGGAATTTTTGTATGGTCTTGAACCTTTGTACAATCTTGTACCTTCTTGGTTTCTCACTCTATCACTTTCCAACATTGTTGATTGCTTGGAATTTTATGATACTATTAAACACTAATTTGTGATCATGTTGTGAATTTATTTGAACATACTAAATGAGATCTCAAACCCCAACCATAAGTAATAGATATCATAAAAAAACATTATTTGGGTTGTGAGAACCCCTATGTACCACCAAAATTGAAACTACTATGAAGAGGCCTCAAACTACACATTGTTCTCCACCTAACATGTGATATTTCAATGGATGCAACTGTGATTTGGCAACTCTCTTCGCAATGCAAGAGTTGAGTTTTCTCTTGCTAAAATAATTTGAGAAGGGATGTTTGAGTGCTTATAGATGAGATAGGATGATGTTTTGACTTGGTAGGAAGCATCAAAACTATAGATTTTTTTTCCCTAATGATTTTAGGTGTGCTATTATGAGATTTAGGGATCCTTGGATGCCTTTTGCAAGTTTTAGAATTTAGTTTATCAATGTATTTCCATAAGATTTAAAATTTAGGACACAAGATAGTGTTTACTTGCTTATATAGGTACCATAGGTGATTTATTGAAGGAAGGTCATCCTAGAGGGATTAGAAGACACAAAAAATAAGATGAATTTGAAATAAATTTTAGGGAACATATCGTTCTAAGACCATGGGTAAATTCAGAAGGACCGGATATAATATCTTGACCAAACTATACATCCCTACCCAAGGATGGTAAACATGTAATATGAAATTTACAACTTGTCACTTGATGTTTTTAATATGAATTTTATGCATTTTACTCTCAAAATTTGATGACATGTTAGTGTGCATGGATAAATAATCTAAGCACGAGACCTTAGAATGTGATAAACATGAATTAGAAAGTTATATTTTTCTTAGCAAGAGTGCATTTTCAAAACTAGTAGCGTCATGAGTAAATTACTAAATTTGAGTTTTTACAAGTTAAATACATGTGACCCAACATCGAGAAGAGGTACCATAGGAAATTTGAACCAAAGAGCCTTACAATGAAGGAATAATAGTGTATATAGTATCTAGCCACCATAATATCTTCCAATATAAAGAGAGGGAGAGAGATAGGAAGGAATAACAACTTACGAAGTATCTAACCACCTTCATATCTTCCAACCCCATGGACTACACCATTATAGACGATGATCTAGGTATAATGTCATAATTAAAAAGTAAATGGATGACACATTCCCCCATTTTGTGTTGTAATAACTAATTATGATTATGAAAATGTTGAATAATGAAAAGGAAAATAAGGCCCATTCCCCTCAACACAATTTTATTTGAGTGATGTAGTGAATAAGGAATGAAGTATTCATGCCCTTTGTATTCTACTTTGAATTTTGTCATATTTATCAAAATTTATACTAGAAGTCTATGAGTATTTGTAAGAATTTTAGAATGTTGTAATTTTTTATTAATCTACTCCTAAGAATGAAACATCTATTTAGGGTTATAGTGCACTACTATTTCATCCCTTAGTGGATGGCTCTATACTATTGTGAATTTTATTCATGTTTTATATTTGTTCCTATTTATAAGGATTTATTCCCTATTAAAACTTGTATATGATTACTATAATATGTTTATAACATCCATATATACGTATAATATGCCCCAATGAATTTCCCTCTTTTGAGGTGCATGAGATATAGTAGTGAAGCACACAACTCAAAAGAAATGATGTGTACCCATGTTGGATAAGTTTGATGATTTATGTTAGGTCACATGGTGGTACTATTAGAATCATATTCCTACAAAGGGTGCTATAGTGGTGGAGAACATGCCACATAAATAAAGTAACACACAACAAGAAATAATAACAATAACAATCATCTATAGTATTAAAAACACAGAGTGAGGCAAACATACAAGTAATATAAAAACAAATACATAATTAATGTCACATATGTTAGTCACACTCAAGTACCAAGAGAATAAACACATGGGACACAATAGTGTCATAAGAAAAATTTATTGAAGGAACATATGTTGTAAATAAATAAGTAAGTGTATACATACGATCAATGTCACATATAATAGAGGCATAAAGCCACAAATTCTATACCTAGATTTGGATCACCTTGAAAAATGTGTTATATGACATTATATCAAATCTCAAGTCAATACTACCAAATAAAAATGGGCTTACATTGTTACCATTGAATATGTGAGGGACAATTATAGGTTATTTTGTTTAATAAAATAGGATAAACTTCCAATACCTAAATCTAAATCTACATGCAAAACACTTATAAAAATATTAGTTATTTTTAGTGGTTAAGGAATACACCTTAGTCGAGATCCCTAAACCTTTTAAGGTGATAAAATACCATTTTAAATTACTAAAATTATAAAATAAATGGTATACCTAAGTCGGTTGCGAGCTAATCATAGTTACAATTGATTGAAAAATCACAAGGACGTCTCAATCCAATCACATGTATAATTAGCATCTGTTTAAGAATTACACTCAAATAACAATGTCGTGGGATACAAAAATTCCTTAAGATCCAACTTTTCCTCTCCAATAACTTGTAATATCTAAATATGTGGGAAATGAAGCAAACCATTATAACATGGGCTCAAATGCATAAAGAATCAAATGGTTGGAATGAGGGGGTTGAGTGTTATTTTATAGTTTTTAGTTTATATAAGATTGTGAAACACATGAGTATGTGGATTGGATGAAATTAAATGTGAGTGGATGAGGATGAGTAAATTTGTGATGAGACGTATTTTATCAGCTTTTGTGGTATTTTATATTTTATATTTACTTTTATGGCATTATTTGATGTTTGAGCGATTTATTATTATTTCATAATGTTTTTGGTATTTTTATATTAGGATAACTTATATGCAAGGTGTGTTTTATGGGGTCTAAAAACATGTGACACAAAATTATCCCAAGATAAATAAGGGATATAATTCGTATACAAAACTAATTCTAGTATCTAATCCATAAATAAATGGAACAATCTAGCAACCAAGTAGGTGAAACACATAACAAAATTTAGTTAAAAGGTATAATGCTACACAAGACACATGGTATTCTTATTAGTCCAAAAGATAGGATATACATAATATAAGTAATTGAATGTATTGAGGAAGTGAAAGTAACTAGAATGAAAGTATAGTGTGGGAGTTTCCCCAAAATCATTAGAAGGAAGGGACAAGGATGACACCTATCATCTTGTACCAATCTATGTGTATATTGTATCAAGCTCAACCCACCTTTTGAATGCATGTGAGTAAAGAGTATATAGGAAAATATGCTATTTTTCAAACAAATCATGAAAAAAAAATATAAAGTAACAAGCTAGTCAATCAAGTCATATGTAAGTTATGATTTTATTTTTTTACAAATATTTGAATGTTTTTTACATTATGTGATTATTTAAATATTTTTGTATTTTTGAAATTAAAAATTTATGGGAAGGGGGTAGGATAATAGATACCCAATGATATCCTTATTATGAGGTGGAGAAGAATCATAAAGAAATGGAGGCTTGAGCCTCAAACATGTCATGATGAGAAGAAAGATGATCTTGAATAATCTATGTGGGAGCCATGATATGTGCTAGAGAAGACCTAGTATAAAAATACCTACTAGGAGAAGAATGTTCCTTAAAAGACCTTGCATGGGGCTTAGGAATGATATATCCCCTTGAATTAGAATGTGTAATATATGATCTAACAGAGGCCTAGGAGGAAGAGACTCACTAGAATTAGAATGTGCATAGAAGAACTTGTTATCCAAAATTCACCCCCTAAGGTAATTTTGATAACTTGTAGGCCGGAGCAAAAAGAAATGGTGAAAGGCCAAAAATTTATATTTTTGGGTACCCCTTTGCTTTCCTCTAACTTCATTGTCCAAGAAAAATCCAAGGAGTTAGTAAAATTTGCAAAAAAATGAAAAAATAAAGTCAAGGGCATATTTTAGTGCAAATCGGGTCCAGAGCTACAAATGGAACTAGTGAGGGTGGTTGTAAAGGGTTTTCGTACCAAGTTTAGGGCTGAAATGCAAAGAAATTCAGTGTATTGCAGAGATGCTGAATTTTTTCGGGACAACGGGGACACGAAAACCCTAAATCACCGATCGAGCGTAGGCCTAGTGTGCTGCGGGTTTTTTGAATTTTTATCCTAGGTCACATAGGGACAAGCGGGACATCCAAACCCAACATCACCAAATGTCAAAGGAATTATAAAAGGAAGAGAAAGGAGGCCCGAAGGTCCGAGTGCTGGGGACATGAATTCCTCCGAAAACCCGCAATAGCCACAATACTGAAAGGAAAAGTCAACGCCCAACCCCCCAGAACTTCAAACGGCCATAAATTTTGACCCGAACTCTAATTTTTAAAAAATTGAATTTTTAGAAAGTGCATGATGTAAAATAAAAAAACATCTCTAGCTCCAATAAATTAAATTCCCAGTCTGTAAAATGTAAGAAATCCCTGACAAACTCAAAATAACTGCTCACACTCAAAACACCACATCTTTTGCATTTCTCAACGGAATCACGTGAAATTTGTACCATTGGAATCATGGTTCTGAGCCCTATGAAAAAAATCAATAAATTCATATTTTGATGAAGAATTGATGGTGATTTTGTAGAAAACATGCCCATTTCAGAATAATGATTTTATTGGTGGTTGGGAGAACATTTAATGAAGCATGGGCAAACATTCTTCATTGCTGCAAGTCATGGGACAACATGGGGAGCATTTTGCAAGCAACATACTATCATTTCACTCCATTTATGACATCTTGCAAGTGGTGGGAAGGAAGATTTTGAGGATTTTCATTTCTCCCTCCCTTTCTCTCCTCTCGAATTCTATAAATTAGAGTGTTGGGATCATTGTAAAATATATAGTTTTGGAGTAGCAAAACTCTGTCAAATTGGTTTTGTGAAGCCAATGTGCTGTAGACCCTTATAGTGGACTCCTTGCATGGTGATCTAGACCCTTATTTTGTAATAGATTGAACTAAGTGCATATCAATGAAGCAATAGATACAAGTTTGTGGATGTATCTTCCCCTGTTGTGTTTATTTGCATTCTTCTTGCCTCTTCAACCTCATTACAAATATATTGTGTCTATTTTATGTTTGTGGGATTCATTATCAATGTGTGTGTATGAAATATTGTTGTGAATGCAGTTCTAGAATGTGGAGAACTGTTATCACCCTTTCTAGTATGCACTTTGCTTATATTTTTCACACATTGGAGACTATTCTCACACTCTCCTTTTCTTGTGTATCAATGCTTTAGTGTAGGATTTGTTTTCATGCACTCTCTCTCCCCAATCCCTTGGAAAGTTAGATTAGGACAAGATATTTTTGCTTGCATTAGAGTAGATTATGGTAGGTATTTTAGGAGAAAGAACCAACTTTCTCTAGAGGTCTATCTCAAGTAGCAAGTCCCACAACTTGGAGATAGTACCCATGTTATCTAGTCACACCGTGAGCTCAAGAAAACACACTTGTGAAAATCATAAGGTGTTGTGATTTGGTCATAACATAACTAATATGAGGTATAGGAATGAGATACCCACTAAAAGTAATATGTGTCATTAAAGACCTATTAGAAGGCCTAGGATGGATGGACTTGCTAGAACTAGTATGTGTAGATGTACTAGGTATAGGAGTAATAATTATTTATTTTTTAGTAGCTTAGGTATCACGGCCTCACATGGAATACCCTTGATTGTAATAACTTGTTAATTGTTAATAAAATTAACACATTGATGCATGAGAGATGGGATATCCTTAAAATTTTACAACAAATGGCAATGTAGATGCATATCATATGATCTAAAAGAAGTGGTAACTAAAAGGGAGAACCATAGTGATATAACCAATTGTAGGAGGTATAATAAAATGCTAAAGTTTACTCTTAATATCAAAGGTTACATTTTATTAGTATATCCAAGAGAATCTAAACAACTTAAAAGTACACATATTATATCGAGCGCTACTATCAATCAAAACACTATGTATGGGGCATTGTCTAAAAAAGTGTGAATTTATAGTGTTTCTAAAACAAGATCAAGATCAATCAATGCCATAAAAATGATAATAGGATGAGAATGTGGAATAGTAATAATTATACCAATCATATTTTCCTATGGATGATCATAAGAATGAGGAGGTATAACACGATAATCATGGTTAAATTTCAAAATTATATTTAGTCTAGCATTGTGATTGGGATGGGGTCCTTGAATTTTTTTAGTTTCACATTGTCAATCATAGGCTTAGATGATTTAGTTGGATTATCCCATTTAGTAGTGTTAGCATCCATAAGATTTTTATGACATAATAAATCTTAACATATCAATTAATATAATGGTCAAGATATCTATAATAATAAAAAAGGAATTAGTGTCAAATTTTTACCATGAGATATTCTTGTATCAACCTCATGATCCATAGGAAGAGGTACAATGTCATACTCAAGTAGTTGTTTAAAAATTGGGTAAGGTATGCTAGGAAATCATGTGAATTTCCATTCAGGAGTTTGTAAATTAAACTTTGTGAGTTGGCAAACAAAATTAATAGTAGTTTTAGCATAATTTTTTGTCAATAGATTTTCCTTTAAGAGGAGGTTTTACTTGAAATTTACGGTTATATGTGTTAGGATAATTGGTAATATATTTGATCTTGTTCATGATGAGGATATTAAATTCATGTTGTTTAAATGTATGACATAAGTGATTAAATGAGTGAAAATTTTGAAATATCTAGACATTAAGGACACAATCAAGGAATGATGGAGCTTAGAAGTAGAAGGTATAACACAATTCAAATTCGTGCAAAAGCTTAAAAATGTAAAAAAGAAAGTTAGGACTTGGAATAAGACTATTTTTGGTAACATCTTCACTAAAAAATAGGTTAGAGAAGAGCTTGAATATTTAGAAAAAGAGTCTTATGGTTGGTATGTCCCATGAAGATAATATTCGAGAAAAAATCCTTTTATCTGACTTCCATAACCTCTGTGCTAAAGAAGAAACTTTTTGGAGGTAGAAATCTAGAGTTGTCTAGCTCAAAGATGACGATAAACATACCATTTTTTCCACATGACAACTGTCAAACACAAGGCTCATAATAGGATATTATAAGTCTCCCTTCATGATGGTTTTGTTACTTCAAATCAAAATAGTATTAAGGAAGAAGCTCTAAGTTTTAATAAGAATCTCTTGAATGATAACTCCTCTTTATCCTTAGAGGAAACAAATACTTTGTTGGACTCTATTCCTCAAGGCCTTTTGGCTCCAGAAGATTTCAACATTCTTAGAAAACCTGCTACATTAGAGGAATTGCAAAAGGTGGTGTTCTCCATGGAAGGAGACAAATCACTTGGGCCCGGATGGATTCTCTGCAAATTTTTACCAAAATTTTGGGATATTTGCGTTGAAGATATTCTTAAAGCTACTAATGAATTCTATAGACATGGATACTTTTGAAATAAATTAATAACACTTTCATTGTTTTAGCTCCTAAAAATCAGGGGCTAAATATTTCAAGCATTTTAGACCTATTAGTCTCACTAATGTCCTTTATAAAATCTTCACTAAGATTATAACTAGTAGAATCCAACCATTTCTCCCTCACCTTATTTCCAACCAACAAGGGGTTTTGTGAAGGGCATGATTATATAGGATGGTGTTGTGATGGTTCATGAAACCATCCATTTTATGGAGAAAAGAAAAAAAATTGGCATGGTCTTGAAGTGGATATGAATAAAGCCTTCGATAGAGTTTCTTGGTTTTTCCTTGATAAAGTCATGGAAAAATTTGGATTTGATGCTCATTTTAGAAAGATCATTAGTGTATGTATTTCAACTCCCATATTCTCTATGATTTTAAATGGTAGCCCCGGGGAATTATTTTTAAGCAATAGAGGTATTCGGTAGGGAGATCCCATCTCCCCCTCCTCTTCATCATCATGGTAGACAATCTCAGCCATACCATTACTAGAGCTATTTCTTTGGGTTACCTCAATGGATTCCAACCCACATCTCTAGAGATCACTATTTCTCATTAGAAATTTTACAAGATATTATCCTACTTATGGCCTCTCTTATGGAAGCAAAAATGATGAAAACTATTCTCAAAACTTATGAGGTGGCTTCAGGATAAAAGATTAATTTTGACAAAATTTCTCTCTATTTTTTCAATACTCCTCTAAGAAGGCAAAAGAAAATTGCTCAGATATTGGGTTGTGAAATTAAATCTCTTCCCACCACTTATCTTGGCCTTCCTCTAGGCACTAAAAAATTCTCTTTGAGTGTCTGGAATGCTTTACTTGATAGGTTTCAAAGGAAGCTGGCTAGCTAGAAGGGAGCCATCCTCTCTAGTGCAGGAAAAAGCCTTCTAATTAAGAGCACACATCTAAACCTTCCTATCTACATTAAGTATTTTTATTTATTCCTACTTCTGTTGTGGATAGGATTGAGAGAATTCAAAATAAATTTTTGTGGATGGGTACGAAGGAGAAAATAGATTCCACCTTGTGGCTTGGGATAAAGCTTGCACCAACAAAAGTGTGGGTGGATTAGGGATCAAGAATATCAAAATAATGAATGTTGCTCTTGTCTCCAAAATGAGTTGGAGGTTGCTCAAGGAGGACCTCCCCTAGACTGATCTTATCAAATCAAATATCTGGATCAAGGTAAATATCTAGATTTTAGAAGCTTCTTAAGAAAATCTTGGGCTTTACCTCATTAATGGCATGTAGGATTTTCAATCGTTGCCACTGTTGAAATTTTCTTGGTTTACATGCCTAAATGATGGAACTTGATGCTCTTTTTCCAAAAAAAGGTATGAAGATGATTTTTTATGTTTTCTAATGATGTTTAGATGTAGGAAGTGATCTTTCCAGGGGGAGCTAGCTCTTTGCACACTTGAATTGAGGCAAGAATCAGATGTTTGGAGAAAATAAAGAAGAATAGGCTTTAATGAGACCTTTGGTTGATGTTTCTAACCAAAGAATGGAGGTATGAAGCTGATGCAGGTGAATGAGGTAAGCTACAAGTAAGCCTTTGTCATTAATGTAAAATGGGGAGAAGTTCAGGGTGTTTTCCATTAATGACAAAGGGGAGATTGTTGGCATGTAGGCCTAATAGGTGTTGTCATTGATGAAAAACCACATTAATGAAAAAGTGGATGTTTTAGGATGATGGTATGATGATGTTTGAGATGCTAACATACAGGTTCAAATGTGTTTGAGCTACTATAGGGAGATTCAATGAGGTATGTTTTCTCTAGCAAGCCTATACAGTGCCTACATGTATAGTTTGATAGTGAGAGCTTCTTCAATGTTGGATAAGTATGTTGACATGATGCATAATAGGTTTTAATGGTTATCGAGCACTCAAAATTGTGGTATGGTATAGATATAGGTACATCTCTATGTTACAGATGTTCATTGGGAGCAGGTATGCTTGCCTGGAGGTGTGACAAAGTGACTTGGAGCTATATGAGCTCATAGAAGCATGAAATCATGTATATAATGATGTATGAGGTATTTTTGGGTCATTTTAAGAGGTTACTTGATGAGTTATTGCATTATTTCAGTTGGTCCTAGTTGTTATAATGAGAATCTAGCATGAAAACATAGGTAAGTCTTAGTGAATGGAGATATTGAGCCATGGAATTGAAATTTTGATGATTAGAGATGATATAGGGATGAGTGATGATGATCTCAAAAAAATTAGGTGCCCATGATGTGAATTTTGTAAGTTATGATAGTTTATGTGAGACAAGGTCAAGAACATGGTGAAAATCAAGCTCGAATTTGAACTTCTGATGCTCATTGTGAATAATGTGATTTGTATGGGACCTTGTGGATTTCATGGATTTTACTAAGGTTGGTTTAAGATATTTTAAAAATAATAATGAGGTTTTTTCATTCTCAAGTTTTTATGAATGAATGCTAAGAAGGTAAGAAGGTCAAAAACCCTAGTTAAACCCTAGCTAGGAGAATTTTTAGAAGAAGGTGAATTGTGACCCTATTTTTATTGATTCATAAAATGTCATGATTGGATTTTTGTAGAGGAATTTGATATATTTCTAAAAATTAATTTTGAGGTCATGGTGATGAGTGAGCCCCATTTGAAAACAACAATTTATGAAAAGTTCCAGAGTTCCAGGAGAAAGTTTTCAAATGAGGTAGAAAGTTTTAAATGAGGATTTATGGAATAAATTTTAATTCATTATTTTGAGGTGATTTATGGGATCTCAAATAGCAGGTTCATTGAGTTTTATAGATTTAAATGGAGGATTTAAGATCAATTTAATTTTTTATTCATGAGGTTTTGAGGTCTAAACACATTTTTGTTGGGACAAAATCTAGTTTTGTGGAAGTCAAAAGATATATTGGTGATGATTTATATCACCTGTGTGGGATCTCAAATTAATCAATTTCAATGTTTTGGCTATAATTGTTTTTATCTAATATTTGGAAATTTTGAGGTGATTAAAGTTGTGTTGGAAGATATATTCAGATATATTTCCATTTTGAGTATATATATTTCCTCATGATGAGGTCATATGACAGGGTTCAGGGCATTCTTTCAAAAAGACATTTTTAATTTGATTGATGATTTACTTAGACAAAAATTATTTTTTATTTATAGTTTTGTGGAAGTTGGTGCTTAGTCATATTTAGGGGAGTCATAGCCTCCTTGTGGAGTTTTTGTGCTATACTAAATTAGGGGTTGATGATTCTTATAGGGTTTGTGCTATACTAAACTATAAAAGGGTTGGTGTTCCTTTTGGGGGTTAGTGCCTCAGATAAATCAAGGTTGTTGGTTATCATTATGTTTTTGGTCCATACACCTCCTAAATTACTTTGATTTGAGTAATATATGCATAGTTTTCATGGGTTTTCTTCCCCATGAGGGTTTCCCACTTATATATGGTGTTCATGTGTATTCTTTGTTGCATGATCTTGTGAATTATTAATACTCATATATAATATTCACATGTGATTATAAATGGTAAATGGATGAATGATATAATGAATTTTGGATTTGTAAATGAAATAAAATTTTAGTGGGACTAATTCACCCCCCCTCTCAATCTATTGTTCTTCCAACAACCACTGCACCACTTGGTTATTTTGAATCATTTTAGGCATGCTTCCAAGGTTAGTTTTCCATACTATATTTTTCATTCTCTTGAAAAATTGGTGCGTGATGTTCAAGATCATTTTAGGGTTCTTCCCCTACATCAAGGGGTGATATTCCTCCCGCACCATTACTTCCTTGATGTGGTAGCCCATGATCCTACCCCCTTCTTCTCCCTCCCCAACAACCCAAGATTCATACCAAGAACCCCAATGTCGGGGATCCCATCTCTAATCCCCTCCTATTAAAAGAGTTCTCCTCTGAAGTAATTCTAAGGCAAAGGAAATTATAGGGGTGAAAATATGTTGGAGATTATCCACTTTGGCCATATCCCTCCTGCTAGTTCTAATTTATCACTCAAATAAAACAACAGCTGAGGCTCTAAAGGAAATTGAAGACAATGTGGACTTCCTCCTTAAGGAAGGCATCAAGACCAATTTGGACCCCTCCACTCTTTCAAATCTAGAAGAGAAACTTGATAGTCTCTCCATTTAACTCAAAGCCCTAGAGGAAAGATTTCTACAAGTTGAGAACAAGAAAACCAACCAAATTTCCATTCATAGGGATGTAGTTGACTATATTCAAACAAATTTCAAGTAGGTTTGTGATGCTTATGGTATCCTAGGGCAAGCTTGGAAGAATGGTAGAATCAAGAAGAAGACAATCATTGAGAGTAGCCAAGATCCTGATATGAAAACTACCATCAACCTTTATAAGGCCTTGAAGATTTCTTAGAAAGTATATAACAAGTCTCTTAATTAGTATTGTTTTCTATTTTGTTATTTTGTATCGGTAGTTGGGCTCCTTGTAGGTAGTTGGCCCATGCCTAAGTTTATTATATGAATATCTATCATTTCTTAGGATTAACTATAAGGGTGTGGCCCCACATATAAAAAAACCACTTTGTTGACATTGTCTATCCTAGCTATTGAGCCTTTTAGTACTATAGGGCACGGTCCCTTCAAAACCATTTACCAATGATAAAAAAATTATTCTTACAAAGGCATAATAATTATTTTAGTGATGAGATGAGATCACTATCTCATTCTGCTATTGTTCATCTTTGTAAGCATAGTATTATATTGTATAAAAATTTCATTGATGTTTTCATTAGAACCTTGGTTCATTCTATACATTTGAGCATAAGAAACCTTGTTCCCAATATTGATAGATAATTTTGTAATAAATTTATTAGTTAAGGGGTAAAGGCCCAAACTAAATGAATGGGAATATCATAGAACCATTGTAAAACAAAATACTTGAGGATTTTAGAAATATGTCATTATGTAATGTACAATTATAAACATAATCCAAGAAAGTGGTATGGAAAGAAAAATGTGTTCACCTTTGCAATGATAAAAATGAAGTTTAGGAGCAAAAAATCCATAATCAAGGGATGAGAAGCTACTTTAGGTGCAAGTGGGTTATGAATAAATTAAGTAGAATAATGAGAAGAGGTAGAGGCATAATGCACCTTGTTGTGTTTGTAAAATATAAGATTGTGAAATATGAGCAAGGGTTTCAAGAGATTTTTGTCTAAAATAAGAAGAATCCAAACCATTATGGGTATATATAGGAGATGTACAAATAGTAGTGGACATAGTAACCTTTGTGAGGAGGTATTAGTTTTTCTTGAACATAGGTGATATAGATGTATTCAGAATAGAGTACATGATAATATAATCATGAGTTGAGGACATTGATGTATGTTTTGTAGCAAAGAATCACAATTTTATAAAGAAAATTAAGATCCCATTTTATATAAAATTTGAAATTAATTTTTAATTTCCAACAAAATTTTTAAATCCCTTGATCTTCCCTTCGAGTAAACAATGAGATACAACACTATGTTAACAAGAATCCAAAACTAGTTTTATCTTATGATTTATATATGTTAAAAGTTGTGTTTTCTTATGATTTAAAATGATTTTCAAATTTTTATTATTTTATCTATAAAATAATCTTTCATGGGTAGGTTAGAGTGTTGATTATGTGTAGGATAGATAATAAGATAAGATAGAAAAATATTGTTTCTCTTTTAGAAAAGATTCCTTTTGTTACATTCAGTTGATATTAGAGTTTTTATATCTTTATTGATTTAAATCCATCAGTTTTAACTCCAAATTCAGACTCTTTGAAATGATTAAATTACAGTGATTCCATCTACATACAACACATTAACATTTTGGCATTCATGAGACTACAAAAATAAGAGAAAATGGTTTTAAGTTTTAATATAGTGCATGACATTGATGATCACCACATGTCCAAAATGAACACTATGTAGAGAAAAGGGTACACAAAAACCCATGTGTAAAATCTTGTGGATGAACAAAAACCAATGGCCACACCCATGTCTACAATTGACATTCTATAGAAAATAAAAGAAAAGTCTAAGAAAGTATCTATGATCCAATTTGTGTAGGAACCAATGGATGCCGCTTGTTGGTAATATATGATGAGAATATTCATAGTCTTAAAATTATTCAAATGCATCAATTGATACCACTTGTTGAATATCCATTGTAACTAATTTCACGACACTCTTGGTTGATCATGATACCAATTGTTTCCACTTTTCATTGATCCATTTAATAGACATATATGAAAGTGATTTGCAAATCTTTACAAAATGAGGAGACACAAATGTTCACCATCAAACCATGCATTATAAAGAGAAATCTAAATCCCTAGGGTAGGAAACCTACTGGGAAGAACTGACACCAATGATGATCTATAATCAACACCGGTTGGAATTTTTACGGAAGAACACAAATTTGAGTCACCAAATTCAAATTCCATTAGCCATGAAAGTTTATTAATGTGATCACCCATACAAACTAAAAATTAATAAGAAAAATATTGAAAGGCTCACATTTAACTCAAAATGATTCAAAAATGTCCCTTTTCTACAAATTTGGGTTTAAATAGATACAAGCCCTTTCTTAATCAAATTTGTAGAGGAGTTATTAAAGAGATTGGATTTTCAAAAGAGAGATGAATACAAATTTAGAGTATGTAGCCAAGCAAAAAGAATCATAGAACCAAAGAAATTAATTCTACAATAAGAACTATATTGACATAAAAACTATAATTAAGAACTAAGAATGATGTTGACCTATTCTACCCAATTAATGACTATAATTTGGTCTATAAGGGAAGGAGATTTCTAAACAAGATAACATTTATTATGAAGATATTTAGTTTATTGGGGACTTTGTAATTCACAAAACTACTGCCAAACTAGTTTTTTTCCCATGTGGAGTCTTATTTGGAGATTTTTTTCTCATGCACTCTCTAGGATGGGAAGATTACCTCCAAGGCCACCCAAATAGTCATTTCCCTAACAACTAGTAAAAATTTCAATAATATGTATAAAATAGACCCTCCAACTATGTTGTATAAGTATGATACTATTAAAGAGTACATAGAATAGAGGAACATGTTCACATATTTAAAACTTTGGGCAATATCTCCCACAAGAGTCGAACATAGAAAAAAATGTTCTTACCTATTGTATTATTTAGAATAGGGGTCAGGATGACCATGATATTATTGAATAGATTATATGGAGTAGATAAAGATGACCATGTTAATTAGACACGGGTTTTATTGTTAGGGATGATTCTTACGAATAATAAACCTAATTTTGACATCTATTGGAATTTAATTTTAAGGTGTGTTGGGATTAGAAAATATACGGAGGAAGTTTTAACATGTTTTTTTACTTTGTGGACCTATTTTGTGCTTCCCACATATTCAATGCTCTATTTTCTAACTGGTTACCCAATTCCACTTTACTAATGCATATTGTGTTCTTTATATTTTAGAATCACAACCATGGCCCCGTGATTAGAGATATGTGAGGAGCTTTATCCCATTGTTTATTTTGAAATTCATTAAGTAAACATGCATAGAATGATCTTGGATATACAATAATCAATAAAACTTATAGGAGCATGTTGGTACTATAGATATTATACCATTATCAAGATTGAGGGATGTTTAAGATGTCCCTTAAAATTACTATGATAGGTTCCCAAAAGGCTTGTGGCTATAAAAGTAGCTTAGAAATTTGAGAATGATATTGGAGGTTGGTGTAATAAAGTTTCACAAAGGCCTTATCCTCATCTTCCCTTCTTAGTGGGAAAATTAAAATTCATAACTCATCCTACATTACAAATATTTTGTCCATATGATGACTTTGAAGTAATTATTTTTAAAATATGGGATCCTTGAGGAAGGGTAGTTATACATCTTCAAACCCTAAGCTACATGTATCCTAATCCATATATATACTCTCTTTCAGTAGATGATCATTATCATATGAAACCAACAAGTGTGGATGAAATGTTGGATAAACTTAAAGTTGAAGGGTTACCTAAGGACACACACGAGGAAAAAGATCAATCATCATCACCACCGGTTCTCCTAAAAACACAAGGGAAAGTTTTTAGATAAGTATCTTGAGGAATATTCTTCTACCTCCTTCTCTAACAACAAGAAAATCAAGAACATTTGTAGAATCTTCTTCCTCTACTCAAATTAGACCTACAGTAAAGTATCTCCAATGTCATAGTTTTAATTATTCCATCACAAAGACCTATAATTAGAGAAGTGTAACTCCTAGTGATAAAGGGAAAATAAAAAGGTTGAAGAATGAAAGAATTTCATCCAATCAGATCATTCCACTTTCCTCTTCACCTTATTCCACTTTTATCACCTTGCCAATTTCACCCTCATCTAGTGTGATATCTTTATCCATCACAAGGATTGTATCAAATATGTCTCCTCATCATCCCAAATCTTTCATGGAGATGATAAATTTTTAAGGTCCAAACATATCCATGGCCATATGTCCACTCTACTCTCCATCCTATGGATTCTCTTCCTTTCATTCTTATGTTCTTGCCTTCTCATGTGTCATTACTGCAGGTTTTAGTGGGTCATCCTATTATTAAACCTATGATCCCTTTTATCTAGGATAATCCTACTACTATTTCTATGGTACCTTACTCCATCTATGTCATTATGATTGATTCTATTAGTGAATAAACTTTATAAGTCCCCAAAGAACAAGTGGAGAAATCCAAATAACAATGGAGATAACAATAATTTATGAGAAGATATTCTTACATATTCTTACATTAAGCATAAGGTGTAGAGTTTGTAAATCTAATTTTAGTTGAATTTGTAGGGTAAGATATTGAGCATAAGTTGGCCTCACTTTCATGAGTTGATGTTTGTTACACTTATTTCTTTAGACATGCTTTTCAATATTATATAATTATGTGATTAAGAGATATTAACAAATGAATGATTATTTTATTTTCTTGTGTGGAATCTAGTTAGCTTGAACATATTTTATGCTGACTAACCTCATTATAAGATTAGTGAACAAACTTCAGTTATTTACTTAGATTATGATTATTGGTGTTTGATTCCTTTGAAAAATTACTTAGATTTTGTATATAATTTAGTTAAATCTATTTATTTAATTCCCTAGTTTATGTGTGTTTCAGTTGATATGAAAGTGTTTGTTGTGCTTAGTAATCAAGAGAGAGTCTAATTTATTTTCTAACTTACCCTTCCTTCTCCTTCCATCTCTTTTTGATTTTTTTATGAAATCCCAAAATCACTTAGCTATGTTAGAACCATTGTGAATATCTATAGGTTTCAACAATTCTAGATTAGTGAATTTTTCAAAGTTCATTGGCTCTTCTATGGGTTAACAAAGGTTGTATAGTTTCACCATTGAGATATACATCCGTGAGTATCTCATACCTTGAATCCTATTTCCAGTAGGGGTTCTAAAATGAGTAAGATAAAATTAATTGTCTCATTTTGGATTCAACGTAACAAAATTGCATAAAAATATGCTTATGTTAGTCTCAAGTGATATATAAAAGAGCATAAAATGATGAGGGTTTTTTTGCAAAAACCATTTGAAGTGTAGTTCCTCATCTTTGGGAATTCCATGAGTATGAGTATCATATTCATTATAATATCTCTATCCTTGATAATTATTAGTAGTAATAATAAATATAGTGTGAGAAAAAATATTATTAAATGAATATGTGCAAATCATAGTGTTGAAAATCATATTATCAAAATCCTCATATGTGTCCTCATACTCATAGTGAGAAAAATCATCAAATTGCAAATAAAGGTATTTAGATCCAAATGATATAATTTCCTTATTAAAGAACAATTTATTTTGTAAACATACGCCACATGTGTATGGGATGGGTTAGGAAATATCAACGTCTATTAAAAATATTTAGCTAAAACATTAGTACATGTGAGGTTATGGTGAATGAAGTCAAGGAAAGAAATGGGGGCATCATAAGAACTAGCTATGGAAAACAAAAATATAAAATGTCCTATGGCCTATAATATAATAATAAACCAAGAAAATAAGGATAAACCCTAATGAAACTAGGCTTTAAGTGATGGATTCGATCGAGGGTTGGGTTGACCAAATTTATACACCCCAAAAATCTATATATGATATTTATTGTGGAAGGATGTAAGGTATGTTACAGTTAGAATATTATAAATAAATTAATCCACTTTAACCATATAATAAAAATATAGCTATCGATAAAATAAAAATGATATAATAATGAAATGATAGTGTAAAATAATAGAATCGATATAGACTTAGTTATATAGAGAGATTACAAAAGTGATACAGGTTTATAAAATGGATATAATAGATTATTTGAACTTGAAAATGATTCATTCTTGATACCATGCCTAGAAAATTATCCTATAAATAACCACATAATTCTTGTTAGGTTGTAGTATGGTATTTTCCTACTTTTGATTAAGTAAATATTGAAATAAATAGATGCTAAATCTAAATATGTAACAATGCATATAAATATGCAATAAAGTACAAATTTTGGCCTAAGCAATAAGAAAGATAAATGTATAACCCTAGTTACAACAAAGAGAGTAAAATAATTATCTATTTTTTTGTGATGTCAAAGCTATGTTGAGTGGAAGACTGATGAAACAAGAAGGCATGATGTCACAATCAGACCTAAAAAAATGTAGAGATGTCGAGAATGCCGGGACTAGGCAACCGAAAGGGTCAGGGTGCCCGAGGCACTCGCTGACATCCATTGGCGCCTTTAACTATTTAGAACCTCATAAAATGATCTTCGTAGGGTCTATATGGGTTTTATAATGTTCTCCTTTGGTCACCTATTCCTCATTTTTATTCACTTGAAACTTGTAAGAAGAAAGAGCACTTGCAAAACCACAAAACACATAAAATCACAAAAAAAAAAATATGCAAATGGGGATTTAAATTGACCCCAACGGTCACCCAAATGAGTGAACTTATGATTTGGGAATTGCACTACATTTTAGACTCCATGTAGTTATGCACATGTATGTGTGTAGAATCATTCCCTAGGTGGATCTTGTGCGAGTCACACTTGATAGCGAGCAATAAAAAGATGTAGAAGATGTAAATAGATGTGTGCATGGAAAAATGAACTTCCCTCCTATGCGTGTATACAAAAATACAAGTACCTTATCCCTTGTGTGAAGCTAGATGGATGCTTGAATGCTCTTAGAATGCTCTTGGATGAAACATTAGGTGATGATATTAGATGCTTAGTGCCTCATCCTTTATTATGGTCACAAAACTTTATATTTATATGATTCCCTTGTTTGAATTTTGTAATTAACCACTAAAAGACTGACCCATAAGAAATAAATTTGCCCAAAAATATAAAGGACCCAACATATTTGAGAAAGATAAAAAGAGGTCGGGGGCACCTAGAGGGGACATGTGCACTGATGTTGGCATTCCGGTGGGTGTTGGTGTCCAGGACTCAAAAAAATTAAAGTGTCGTAAAAGTCGACTAAGCGAGAAAATGGTGTGTAAGACCAAGAAGGAAAACAAGAAGCAAGGAAAGAGGTAAAAGACATTGGTTAATTACTACTTTTTCACTTAGGAATCATATGAATAGTGGTATGTGACCATGACCTAGAAATGTACCCAAAGTGCGTGATTTTTGTCTACAACTTCATAAGGTTCCATCCTAGAAAATCATGGAGCATTATAACTTCATTATCATATCACCAATCTAGAAATGGGTTTCCTTATCTATATCTAGGGTTTAAAACCTTCAACACTACCTCTAATGTCCTATAAAAATAAAAACCCTAAATACCTATAAAAACTCCAGCAAACAATCAAATAACAAAGGAAAAATTTATGTGTGAGAGAAAATGTATTGACCATAGACCATAGCAGTAAACCATTATTGAACTAATCTAAGAACTACATTATATCCCCTCAAGAAGGAGTAATCCTCATGTAGTTGTCCTAGTGTTGGTGTAAATAATATGAAATATAAGCTATAAATCCTATGTTTCCCTCATGTATCTTAACATAAAGAATAATAGGTATAACCAAATATAGAGTAGATATGTACCTAGTGTGGTAGTAGTATGGTGTGATGTGAATTATTTTCTAAAATTTATTCCTTTATCCCTTAAGACATTTAGAAATTCTTGGAGTGACTTGCTCTTGCTAAGACACTTAAACATGGTTCTAGTGTTTCAAGCCTATGTGGTGACTACTCTAAAGGGTGTACAAATAATTTTGAAAAATGTAGGATATACTTAAGTGCTTTAGTGTTGATATTTTGTAATAGGAGTGCTTGAGAATGCCAGGTGAGTTATGAAGTACATTGAATTTCTTATATAGGTTTTTGAATGTTAGATATCACATTATGTCTAACCTAGGGAGGATGAAATGATATGTACCTTGGGATATGATTTTATAATGTATATGGGTTGATGGAGACACCGACATGTGGCACACACCACCTTAGTTAGTTATAATATATGGGGTCACATAGGAATTAGTTATAATATATAATGAGTCGAACTAGATTGGGATTAAGTGTTACCCATCTATAAGAGTAATGTATGTCTATATAAAGGATATTAATATCATTATGAGTTATGTCATGAATATATGAGTTGAGTCTTCTAGTTGGTAAAGGTATATTGGAGGTATACCCCTCAAGTGGATTCCAATATTGGGAGATTGGGAGTTACTCCTTCCTTAAGGATCATAGTAAGGTGTTGCCTTACCTCAAGGGTATTATTATGCATATATTGAATATTTGGGCATCTTGGAAAACTAATATCTCTTGTGTTGTGTTATCTTATGCATCTTTATTAAATGTGTTCATTTATCATATGAAAGGATCCTATCATGAAACAAGACACATAAGATTTTAAAATAAAGAAAATGTTTATTAATAGAGGGATCATGGGAATGTATAGGTTGGACCATATCATGGTACACAGTCCCACACTATATGGTTTTGTACATGCAATTAATGATGAAAACTATTTTTTTGGGAATGATGCTTAAGGATAAATTTTTATTTTTAATATTTAATATTAAATACATGAATGATATAATAGTGTGTAGATATTAACAAGTCATGCGAGAGAGAGAAGGATATGTTAATTAATCTTATAATCTAAGTGTATTTATTTTTATACGAGAAAATAAAATTTGTCATTGCCAAAGGATAAGTTACCAAATTGGAGTCATTAGAAGATGCACTTAGCATATTATAGAGGTATATAATTTAATTGGAAGTTTAGGTGAATGTAAATGATAGAAATGATCTATAAGTGCTTCATTTCTAGAACTAGAGTATAAAATAGAGTAGGTATGAAATTTTCTAGTATGTATGCAAGTATCGATGGTTTGGTCCTTTTTGGTGGTTTTATACATTAATGTAATGACACTCTATATCTTGTTGTTGATTATGAATAATTGTAATGACCATTGATTTTTAACCATATGTGTTACACATTTGTGAAACCCTCCATGTGGTGTAAAACAACATCAAACCATAGCCACGGGTAGGAGACTCTACAAAAGGGTTAGTGGTTGGATTTTGTACAATCCATAAACCACCTATGTTAACAATACTTTGAATATGCCTCAAACCACATGTAATTCTCTACCTAAATTTTATATTTATATGGATGTAACTAGGTTTAGAATTTTGATCACTTGAAAATGCAATAATGACTTAACATGTTTATTTTAACTTGGTTTTGAAGGTATCTTTATTGATAAGCTTGATTCTTTAACCTAGATAGGAGTAATTAAGACCTATGTGTGTATTTCTCCTAGATTGTGATGTTAATTTTTAGCGATTTAAGAGAGCTTTATCATTTTTCATAATGTATCTTACAAGTATTCACTTTAAAAGTGCCGGTGAGGTAAATAACGAGTTAGTTTTGCTTATATAGCATTTTTAGGTTTAGTTTCGCTTATATAGCATTTTTTAGGTTTAGTTTCAAATTAAATCCAACCTACAAGATATGAAGGAAATATAAGATATATCAAATTGGAAAATTTATCATTGGGTGGATGGGGTCAAAAATTTCATCCTTAGACCAAACCATTAGATGATTTGGTCCTAAATGAATGATATTGTACATGAAGCTTGTGGGATTCTACAACATTTTGGGAATAAAGCCTAAGAGGAATAAAATATTATAGATTGATGTAATTAGTTTTTTGAGATACTAAGTAGTGTGAATAGATAAATAATGCATGAAAAATAGATAATGATAGGTCATATAGTCTTGGAATGTGTATGAAAGTCATGTTTTGCATACAAAGCCTAAGTTGTCATTTCCAAATAATAAATTTCCAAATTTAGGTGTCCACATGTATATTATTATTTTTATTTCAAGAATTATCAAGAAGTTAAATATGTTAAAAATTTTACAAACCTAGATCTATCTACATTGGTATGGTTTATTATACCAAGTACATTAGGGTTGTGATACCCAATGTACTTGAGGCATTATAATTTTGGGCCCATGTGGTTCCATTCACCTTCGAGTGTTTGATATTTAGTGCACCAACCTCCCATTTTATTATATTGTTGCTATTCTATTTTCAAATCAAGGACTTGATTATTCCCCATTCCTTCATGGTTGTTATTATAACCCCCATCTCCCTAAACAATTAGTAAGGGGCATGTTATTCTTCATCTACAAAGAAAAGTGGCTCTACATATATATGTGTTATCCTTCCTTGATTCTTTCTAATTTTAGAAATGGAAATTCAATAATATTTAGAATTACATAAATTTTCAGTTTTCATTATATGGACATTGAAACACTATTGTGTTACATGTTTCATTCTTGGAGGCATCTTGCAGAATCTCAAACACTCCAAAAATCAAGAAAATTAATTAAAGAAAAAGTGTGTTTACACACTCATGTATGAATTTCCTTTAACTTAGAATTTTCATTTATTAGATTAAAGGGGGAAAATATATATACATTTGTATACACCTAAATTTTGTAATTTATCGTTTAACAATGACATCTTTGGCCTTGCACTTGAATCATGACTCATGCACACACTTAATCCTAGGTGACTTATCCTTATATTTCTTTTGTGACTTACTTACCTTTCAAACTATTCAGCCGTCCATAAAACTACTTGAAATAATCTATGGTAGTATAAACTTTCCATGCATTGGTCCCAAAAAGTTACAAAGTCCTATGAAACACCTCTATGGGGAGATTGGGATGGGATCAACCATCCAATGGCTTAGAAAATCCAAATTATCTTGAATCCTTCCACCCAACAAATGTTGTAGACACTAAAATTTGGTAATTTACCCATTTAACACTTCTTTTTGAAATTGTGCTCCTTGTTAAGACAAACACCTACATCATATTCCAACTCAGTGCATTTTAGTATAATTTATGGTAGCATAAACCTTCCATGTTTTGGTCCCAAAAGTTAAATACCTCTATGGGGCCATTGGGATGGGATCAACCATCCAATGGTTTAGACTAGGCCAAATGGTCTTGAATCCTTCCACCCAACAAATACTTTAGACATTAAAAGTTGGTAATTTACCCATTTGACACTTCTTATTGAAATCGTGCTCCTTGTTAAGACAAACACCCACATCATATTCCAACTCAATGCATTTTTCCATCTCTTTCCTAACTTTATCATTTTCATACACCTATGTGTTAAACAAAAAAACATGAATATTAATACACAAGGTCAATGCTCAAACTCTGCTTTCTTTCAAAATAATTTTTTTATTTCACTTAGCTCCTTCATGTCCAAAAATGTACAATTTGGTCAGGTTGTATAATTTGGTCTTGGACCGACATATACGGTCTTGCACCAACATATTTATAACTCTTATTTTGATGCACTATCATTTTTTAGTCTTTTCATATTATTGGATCATCCTTATAATGATAATTTACCTTCACAACCCTATATAATAAGTTTAACATCACCCCATTTACTAACTTAGAAATCACATGGGATTCTATTAACACACTCACTTGCACACTAAAACAATTCCCTTAAGGCTCCCTAAATCTTCCCAAATCTAATGCAAATTATTTAGGGAAGCCAAAACTACAATTTTGAAGAACTCAACCAAGTTAAGGAGTCTATTTTCCCTCAAATCCAAGCGTACTCAAGTTCTAACTTCCAAGTCTTAGAAAAATCACACTTTTATCAAGTATGATCGAAGAGGTTCAAGTTGCCAACTAGTTGCATTCATATAGATGTTACATGTTATGTGGATAAATACATGTGGTTAGAGGCCTCTATAGAGTAGTGTTGATGTACGTGGTGCATGTGGTGCACCAAAACCTAAGCACTAACCTTCTTATAGGGTCTTCTACACATGGTTAAGGTTTTGGAGTAATCTAGTTGATTACATATGATATCATGGATGTGTGGAAACTAGGTTTAACAATGAAGTACATTTAAAGGACATCAAAGGACCTAAAACGTTACGTAGCCCAACTATGAAGGCATACAATAATATAAAAAATAGAAAGGAGTGAAGTATACATCATGACTAGACCATATAGTCTTGCACCGTGAAGACATTTTAGGTAACAATTTTTTAGTGAAATTTCTCCAAGCTCTGTAATCCTAGATTCTCAAGTTTTCCTTCCTATATTCTTCTTGTAAAACTTTGTATAGGTAATTTCCTCTTCCCTTTGTATATTTGAGCTTGTATGCATGTATTGAAAGAACTAATACATTATTTTGATATGGTACAATTAATGTTGTAAGTTAATTTATTAGTATAGCTCCTAGTTTCCTAACCTTATGTTTATTTTTAGATTTGTGTATTCCATAACAAATCTAATCAATCTTAAAAAGTGTGTAATTTTTTTGGTGAACCCAACTTCTAAATTTAATATTTTTGCTCAAACCCTAGCTTCCCTAGGGTTTAATTATTCTGATTATGTCTTAGTGTTGTTTTTATTTTTCTATCTCTTATAATCATGATTAATCCTCACATATTCTACACTCTTTTTACTTTATCCTAAAGGTTATCGATCTTATAATACCATGAAATAATCTTCCTCTTATTATGATATATAACTTGGCTTAGTAGTCCCTACCCTTGGCTCTTATTCTACCATTGATATCTTTGTTAATTTTGGTTTGATTGTTATCACTGACCATGTACAAGGTGAAGGGTCTAACACTAACTCTAAAAATCATTCCCATACCTTTTCCAAAGATTAAGCACACTATATGGAACATTTATTATAAGATAATCCCACTCATATTGATATCCTTCTATATAATACCCAAGAATAACCTAATAATACCTCTCGGTCTAATAAAGATACATCTAATGTTCCTCCTTCTACTTTGCCTACATCTATAGGGGCACCAAGTGCCCCAATCCACAATTTTTCTATGTCTATTCCTACATAAAATGTAATTCCCAATGGAAATCATAGTGATTCTCATATCTCTTATTCTAGCACATAGGAAATTGAAACTCTTATTCATACTTTATAGGATTAAATATTATAATTACAACAAGATACATCCACTACTTCTCACACTATGGATTCTACTCAATTACTTTGAATAATCCACTTTCTCCAAAGGTGGTTTGCTATATCCATTGCCTATTAATTTCATTGATCCTAAATTACCTATTTATGATGGTGAGAGTGATACTATAGCACACTTTGACCATTCCATGTAGATTTTTATGACTATGCTTATTATGATATCTTACTCACCAAGATTTTCCCTAGGAGTTTTAAGGAATTTTTTTACAATGGTTCTATGATCTACCAACATATTCTCGCATGATCTTTCACTACTTTGGCCAATCATTTTCTTGAAAATTATATATCAACATTAGCTAAAATTTTCATATTCTCAAATGTCTAAAGTTTTCTAATGATCTAATGAACACATCAATGACTATGTTTTGTGCTATAAGACTATGATTACTAAAATGAATAATACCTCAGCTGATAGTAAATTTAAATATCTCTTCACACAAAGCTTGTTTACTCCATTGCAAGACTTTGTTATCTTTGAAAATTTCCCCTCATTTGACCATATATGTCATACCATAAAGGAATGTGAGGACACAATATTACATATGAATAATCCTAAGTATGATGCTATCTCCTCTTCTACATTTACGTCAAATTCCCAACTAAATCTAGATTCAAATGAAAAATTACTGTTAATAAGGTTAATAATAAGGACACTATTAATTCCATCTCTTAGCATAATAAGCTACATGAATGATCCAAAATAATATTTCCAAAAATATATTTTTAGAAATTCCTAAAAATATTTTTTAGCAAGTTTTCAACAAATTTTAATATTTTGCATTTTTTAGGGTCTTTAGAGAATTTCTAGAGTTTCAATGATAACAATGAGGAAATAAAGTGTGATTGTCTTCAAAAATTCCATTTCCAATTTCATTCCATGCTCTTTCCAATGGTTCTGTGGTTCACAAAATGGGTCGATGAGCTAGGAGATATGACCCCGACAAGGGCACTAAATAAAATAATAGTAATAATAGGATAGATTTCAGATTTTTCCACATCTATATTTTTGAATCCATATTTAAGGTGGATATAAATGGTATATATGTAGGATGACATTTTGGTTCCCATCCAAAACCCTCCATATCCTATTTTTAACAGTTCTTTTATATTCTCCTTGTATAGATATAAAACAACTTGTTTTGAATAAAAAGATAGATCTCTAGGCATACATCTCTCTCATTGATTTTCCCAATTTGCATTCATTTGAGATTTTAATAAAATTAATTTTTGTTTACAAATATTTCATTTTGAATTGATTTTCATAAAAATTAAGAACCATTTTAGTGTGTTATCCACTAGGTTGCACTTAAATCCATATCAATGGTATTAGATCTAAGTTCATTCCACTCTTGTATGTTAGAATGAACAAGGTTAGAATACCGGAAGAATAATGTATAGAATCATGATCCTTCATATTATATTCCTTGTCACTTTAAATGGTCTTAAGAAATGTAAGAGGAAATGGGAGATCCCTTCAAAGAAATTCTTGATCAAGCCTTTGAGAAGTAAAGGAGGGATATGATAACATAGTGTACTGATGTCATCTCTTAGGTCATCCTTGTAACTAGACCTACCTCTGAAAATACACCCACATCAAAAAGGACCTTCAGAGGATTGAAAATATTCAAGGTACAAGTAATTTTTAACATTCCATAGTTTGAAGGAAAAATTGATGACGATGAGTTGGATAAATGGATCAACCAACTAGAATCATTATTTTATGTCAATAATTTTTTAGATGGTAAAAATATAATGTTTACAATCTAAAATCATCTCTTCATGTCAAAAATGGTGGGAATCATGTTCTATATAAGAGGATGATAATAATGATGTAACGGTCAATATAAAACCCTCAAAAATATAGGGCGGTTTCTAAGAGTTCATCATAGAATAACATTATCTAGTGAGAACCTATGAGGAAAAAAATCAAGAAACTACACCAATTGCATCAGGGTTATGACTAGAAAGTGTAGGAATATATCAATGAGTTCATACCCTATCAACAAAAAGTGGGTACATGGGATACCGATAAACATAAAATTCTTGAATAATGCAAGGTTGTGATATTATATCCAGAAGAGATGGAGTTTGTAGACATCAATACTCTCGGGAAGCCTACCAATATGTAGTCAAGATAGCAAAAAGGTCCAAACATAGGTGAAATAAATATTATTTATATTACAATAAAGGGAAAATGAAAACCAAGTAATGAGGAATGGATAAAACATAAAAACATGATAAAAACAAGCATGGAAATGAAATCCATGAAAATACACATGATGTGGTGTGAGAAGCACAAGGGTACCTACCATGACATGGACTGTAGTGCACTATCAATAAAAATTTGCTAATAGATTCATAGGAGAAACCTCTACAGAGAACCAAAGTACACATGAATAAGAGGAGTTGATTATGGATGTAGATCCATATACCGCTATTGCCACCACACAAATAATATCTCCACCAAAAGAAGATGTAAAACGTCTATTCCACTTGTAGATGTGGATAAATGGTATAAATATTCACTTTATTCTATATAGTGGTATTTAAAATACTATGATATCTATAAAAAATAACAAAGAAGCTAAATATGGTAACAATGCCTCACCTGCAACCATTCTCTATTGGACGGGTTATTCAAGGAAGAGACATCGATTGAATAAAAAATGACACCTTCCTTATTCAATCAAACCATTCAAAGATGTGTTTGTATGTGATGTGCACCACTAGATGTATGTGATGTACTTCTTAGATAACCATACATGTGGATCACCATGGTTTCTATGAGGTAAGGCCTATGAGTGCCATTATTACTTCAGGCCATAATTGTTACCATATCCTAAAAGTAACCCCCTGTCAAATCAATGGTATTGATTATTGCAAAGTAGTGCCAGAGGTTGTTTTATCAAACTAGGAACTTTTTCCTTCTCATGATCAAGATTGAGGACAAGAAAAATGTGTAGCGGTAAGTAGTGGATCGAGATGATATATGAATACATAAACATATTTAATCTATTGGTGGGTGTGCCTTTGCATTATCAAGTGAACCATATGATTTAATTGGTCCCTAGAACAACACTCTTGAATGGGACCCTTTATAAGCACACAATGCTTGAGAATGAAGATATCAAACATCATATTCATGAGCTAATTTAGAAGGGGAAAATTTGACCAAATGAATCACCTTGTTAAAGCTTGATTATTCTTTCCTAAAAGAAATATGGGACATGATATATTTAAATTGACTATTGATCCTTGAACAAAATCATAATGAAGAATCGATACCTACTTTTATGAATTGATGACCTCCTAGAAAACTCGGAGGAAATAATTTATTCACAAAGATTGATATGAAGTTAGGGTACCACAAGTTCCTATTAATCCCAGTAGATGTTTGGAAAATGACATTAAAATCCAAGGAGGACTTGTTTGAATCATTGGTCATACCTTTTGGCCTCGAAATGAACTTGCAACATTTAGGAGGATGATGAATGATATCATATGACCATTCATTGATTCATTTTTGGTCATTTACCGATGAAATTTTTTGTCTTTTAGTTACTAGTAAGGCATAATAGGAGCACACTCAATATGTCCAAAAAGTTATTTAAACCTTGGATAAGCAAATTTCAATGAAAATATAGATATGTTTTCCTTTTTGTGGAGAGAATCCAATACTTGGATACATCACTAAAAATGAGAGTTTGTACATGGACTCATAAAAATCCAAGTTATCTCGAGACCGACCGACATCAAATACCATCATCAAAATCTAAATTTTCTGGGACTAGCTAAATTCTATCAAAGGTTTGTACTTAGTTTTTATCACATTGCATGGCCTTTGAATCAGATACACATGGATGAGAAAAATAAAATTTTGTATGGAAAAAGGTATAATAGAAGGAATTTACACGAATGAAGGAGAGACTCTACTCTACACCAATTTTGGTATTTCCAGATCTACAACAATCATTTGAGATAGAAACTTCAAGATACGCATTTGGAGCAATCCTCTCCCAACATGGGCATCTGTTGGCATACCATAGTGATACCTCTAACACAATGCATAGGTACTAAAAATATGACATGGAGTTATATGCCATTATGTAATCCTATAAATAGTGGAAGTACTACATTATGGGAAAATAAACTATAATACACATAGATCATAAGACATTGTAATTCATACAAACCTAAGGTAATTTTTAGAATGATCATCATCAGAGGTGGTACACTTATCTATAATAGTTCTATATCAACATCCTGCATAAAAAGGTAAGTTCTAACCATGTTGATGATTATTTGAGTCATCCCTTGATCACATCTCTCGACAAAAATCTTTGACTCATGTGGAAAGAGAAATCAGTGGCCTTAAATATATACATATGAACCTATGTTTTTGACATATATCAATGAATAAAGCATGAAAATATTATTTTAGAATATCATTTATAGGAGTGTGTTTTATGACACATGGAACACCTCTTCTTTCCTACGAGGAAGTCTCACAAATTAATCTGGGAGGCTCACTTTGTTGTCGAGTTGCAGGTCACTTTGGAGTAAAGAACATAATGAAAATCTTACAAAAGTATTTCTAATGGAAAAATCTCTATCATGATGTTATGAGATACATGAGATCCTCAACATCTAGTGTGATTACCAAGTGAGCTAATCAAAATTAATTCCTTTATACCCCTATATGGATTCCAAGAACATTATGGAGTCTATCTCAATGAATTTCATGTTAGTCTCCCTTCCACTAGGAATGACCATGAATGTATATTTTTGGTGGTTTACATGCTCTTAAATATGGAAATCTTGGCACCTTGTAGAATACAATATCAACATAAGAGACTACAGAGCTATTCTTCGAGCACATTTAGGTTCATTTTTGCCTTCCAAGAAGTGTTTTGTAAAATTGGGATTCTAGGTTTGTGAGGGTATTTATTTTATTATATTGTCCAAGATGGACACAAATTTAAAAAATCCCATCACTTCAAACATCCATGCACATGGGATGAAATTCTTATGTATGTACAACATAGTTGCAACCGATATCTTCATAGCTCCACAAGGTATAGCCCATTTCAATTATGTCTTGGATTCCAACCATTGGATCCCATTGATGTAGCATTTCCCTTCATGTTGGAAGAAGAATCTATCCACACACAAAAATAATTGGATAAGGAAACCAAATTTTTAGAACGAATTTAACACATTCAACAACAATTTCAAGATATCGTTGAACAAACTAGCTAGAAGTACAAATAATGTCATGATGCCCATCGGGTTAGTCATCAATTCCAATTGGGGAAAAGGTCTGGTCATATCTCTAAAAATGTGACTCTAGGTTCCATACAAGATACTTAAACTTTTGTGATATGGGCCATACATAATAGCCAAATATTTTGGTGAGAATGTATTCAATCTCAATCTTCCATCCTACCTCGGTTGCACCTAGTTTTCAATGTGGAAATACTCCACCATTACTTTCCTCTACTCTTGGATACATCAGACATTAGTGAATAGTTATAGAGTAAAATGTTTAACCTAGAATGTGCTACACTAGTGATCACTAATAATATCATTGATAGGGTGGTCAAGGACATGAAACATAAAAAAATTACACTCTACCATGTAGTGAAAGCAGGGAAAATGACACAAGGGAAATTGTTCACTAAAAGTCAGATTGAGAAATATTTATCACACCTAATAAAAATATAGGAGAAATGGGGCACATTAATTCTTAAGGAAGCATGAATGATCCAGAACATGATTTTTTGAATATCTAGTTTTGAAAATTATTGAAAATCTATTTTTAGCATTTTTCAACAACTTTTAGTATTTTGCAAATTTGAGGGTCTTGAAATCATTTTTGGATTTTTGAAAATAATTAAGATTAAATAAAGTATAATTATCATTATAAATAAACTCACTAATTTCATTTTGTGCTCTTTAATGGTTCTTATGGTTTGCAAAATAGGTCAACAAGCTAGAGATATGAACCCAACAGGGCACTAAATAAAGTAAAAGTAATAATAGGATATATTTCATATTTTCCAAATTATATATTTTTGACTCCATCTTTAAGGTGGATACAAATGGTATCCATGTAGGATGACCTTTTAGTTCCCATAAAGAACCCTTCATATTATATTTTTAGCAGCTTCCTTTTATATTATCCTTATATAGCTATAAAATATAATGTTTTGAATAAAGAGATAGATCTATGGGCATACACATATATTATGGAGTTTTCCATATTATTCATTTAGAATTACAATAAAATGTTATTTGTGTTTACAAATCTTTCATTAAAAATCGATTATCATAACTTATTAAACACCATTATTAGAGTGTTGTCCACTAGGTTGAACTTCAATCCAGGATCAACAAAGGTAATTCACATATATATCTTATGCTCCCCAAATTATGATAAAAAAATTACTTGAGTGAAACATTATGTCTCTCCCTCCATGAATTTAGGTTAATGCAAACTAGCCTCACAATAAGATATTTGATCCTAAAGCTTATTGTGACTATCATAAATATATTGACCATCTCACTAATCATTGTATCAAGTTCAAACATGTTATACAAGATCTTATTGGTGCTAAAAAAATAGAATGGGATGATCCCACTGAATCTTCTAATCCTAATAATGATAATGTAAATCTTAAAATATTCAATGACCCATCACCTAGTCATGACTATGACAAATCTTATTCGAGGTGCATAATACCCATTGTGTGGTACCACCTTTGTCAAAGGACCGAATTAAATAAATAATACAAAGTTAATTTAACCTTATAAAATAAATGTCAAATTAAATACATATTACACAATGTTAACACCATTTTTACATGGAAAACCTCATAAGAGGTAAAAAACCATGTTGAATAGTATTTGTTAGGAATTAGTATGTCTAGTGCTCACATTGATATTGTATGGGTTAATATCTTGTGTGTTAATATGTAATTATACATGAGGATTGGATGGTTGAACCAACCCACGTATATAGCTATTTAGGTGAGAGATAAATAAGGGGGTTGTTTGGTATATGGTTGAGTTGTTTGAACAACTCGTACAACTATTGGAGACTCCTAATAATAGGAAATCCTCTCCCTATAAATATGTAACTTTGTATTATGTTGAATAATGAAATTTAATGGTGTTTTCCTGAGTAAATCTGTCCAAATATTTTCATTTGGTATCAGTGATGATGGATTCCTAAGCTTATGAGGGGTAGATCTATTCCTATTTATGATCAACCCTATTATGAGAGATTTCTTATTATTAGTTTTTGCAGCAGTAGTTTATAGTTAGTGTGTTGCAACAATATCGACATCCTTTTGGTATGTGATCTACCCATTTCTCTTCCACACATCTGTTGGGTCATATTCTTTTCCACATCTCTCTACACCTGCGTAGTAGAATTGTGAGTCTCGTGAAAGTTTTAGTAGGCCTGAGTTTGGTTCCATGTGGCTCATCCAACGGTGAGTTCTGTCAAAGCACTACATCTTGTACACTGATTTGAGGACGCCTAGATCTCATCAATTTCTGACTCGATCTGATTCATACTATCAACATTTATATATTTTTGGATCGACTTCAATGATGATGCAATGATTTTGGTATAACAATCATCCACTGACAATCAACAATATATCTGAGTATTATTTTTGATAGATCTGATTATGCACCATTTTGCACCCGAGCTTGGTGTTTGTTTATTGAGTTGTCTCTCATTCTAGTCAAATTATCTCCAACCTAACTTGGCTTTACACATAACTTTCCTCCGCATTGGAACTTGCAAAATTGACCAAAGCTTACATTGAATTTGGGGTTGCAAAGTTGGTGCATTTCAATGACTAAACTATGGTTGCAATAGAAAAGGCATTTCCAATCCATGGAATCTACAACTATTCACTTGGTAGTTGGTTGACATTTACAAATAAATCTTCCATCTCTTTCATTCAGTGACCACTCGGTGAGTCGTCTTGTATCCTCTCACCACAGCTTGCCACGTAGAGACTAAGATAATATAGATAAAGATTATTCAGAGTCTTACAATGTATTTTATTTATGAAAGAAGATAGAGGAAAAAGTTTCACCTCATCACATGGCCCATGGTTTTGATTATAATGGTATGTTTTTAGGTACAAAATTATAATTAAGACTATGGTAATCAAGACCTTCCATTTACGGTTTTATTTTTTAACTAGAAAATTTTGGTTAAGTTAATGTTTTAAATAATCAATCAAGACCTTCCATCAAAATTCGATTCCTAACTTGATTCACAAGCTATGCATTGTAAGTTGATTAGATTCACTTAGGTGGTCGATGCATCTATTTAGTCTTGTATATTTTTAAATTATACAAAAGAATTATTTTACATTTGATATTTAGGTTTCAATTATATCATGTAGTATTATTTAAAAATTAATAATTAGAATTAATTTTTAAATATTGTTAATTAACCATGTCTTTTTATCATTTAGGTCATGTTAATTTTCAAATAGTTCAAGTTAAAAATCAAGTCAAAATGTCATGATTGAGAGTCAAGTCAAAGTCTCAAAAATGTAATAATTGTCATTGCTTCATCAAAATCAAATATTTTATTGAGTTATTAGTCTTGTCATAATAGTCATTTTCGTGTCCATCAAAGTGTCATTTTCAAAGTCTTTTTTTAAAATTTTCCACACGATGCATTTTCGGTGTTACCCAAAGTCCGGAAAATAAAATGTTTCACATTGTTGGGGAGAAAAGAATAATAAACAATGTGGACATCATTAAATGACATGATCACATACCGGTGAGGTAGAAACATCATATATACTGGAGGATGGAGGCATCAGAGGTTGGAGGTTGATGAATGATCTCTTGTCGAGTCACCAAAGACAGAGGCCGCACGTAAGCTGTGGTGGTATTTGTTTTAACATGTTTTATTTTAGTTGTAGTGTACCTATAATTTTTCATATTTTGTTTATAGTATGTTCCATTTCCTTTTCTTAATTTTTCAGATTTGTATTCAAAGTGAGTAGTATTTCCTACCTAATTCCTTGAGGAAAAACACAGTGGAAAGATGAAAGCATGAGGAAAAACAACATCATGATATTTGGGTTGTTGGTTATCCTATAAAACCATATGTATGTTTTGGGTTGTTGGTTGTCCTGTAAAACCATCCTTGCAGGTTGTTGGCTATCCTTGGAAAACCATCCTTGTTGAGGTTGTTGGCTGTCCTGAAAAACCATCCAGATCATGAGCATGCATGGGTGAAAATCCTTGAAAGATGTGCGATTGTTTTTTCCCATGTTTGCACTAAGGGGGGAATGTTAGGAATAAGTATGTCTAGTGCTCACATTGATATTGTATGGGTTAATATCTTGTGTGTTAATATGTAATTATACGTGAGGATTGGGTGGTTGAACCAACCCACATATATAGCTATTTAGGTGAGAGATAAATAAGGGTTTTTTGGTATATGGTTGAGTTGTTTGAACAACTCGTATAACTATTGGGAGACTCCTTAATAAAGAAATCCTCTCCCTATAAATATGTAACTTTGTATTATGTTGAATAGTGAATTTTTATGGTGTTTTCTGAGTAACTTTGTCCAAATATTTTCATTATTTTCCATTAATTGAGAAACTTAAATCTTTACAAAATCTAGTAAACCATTCTCCAACTCACTCCTCTCCCATTTACATGGTTTCAACTTCAAAATTGAACTAATTTTTACTAGGCACTTTGAGTGCTCATTATAAGTGGTGTGACTTGTTGTGACTTCCCTGACGTTAATTGATTTTTAAATCAATTAAACCATAAACTATATATTATATTAAATAAATAAAAACTATTTCATATTTTATCCTCTAATCCTACTAGTGATAATGCAAATATTCAATAACCCATTGCCTAGTCATGACTCTAAAAAATCTACTTAAGGTACATAATATATATCATGTGGTACTTGTTGACAATTATCTTTGCAGATGAACTGTCATGAGTCATTGGATACCTTAGGTTAGTGGGACGTGCACCCTAAGGTAACCTCCAGATTTTAAAGAAGTTGGCTCTTCTCATGGGGTGAGATGAGGGTCAAATAAAAATCAAACCTAGCACAAAACTAATAGAAGTGATGCGCCAAAAAAAGGGGAGAAGTTAATCAAGAATCCAACTACCTAAAATGGGGAAAAGGTGAGCAATGAAAAGGGTGGACAAAATGCACCACATGCCAGAGATAGATTCACACAGAACACCACTTCAAACCCATTAAGCATAGCTTCTAAAACCCGTAGTGAACATTAGAAATATGCACATTATACCAAAAATGAAATAAAGGCTATTAGAGACGATAAAAACATGCAAAGGATGAACGAAATGCATCCCAAAATTGTGTATAGTATAGTATAACAATCAATAGGTAAGAGGAAAAAATTCCATTACAAAGCTTCAGGAAGAAGGCTTGGGCTCCCAGCTCATCCCCCTAGCAGGGAAGAAACAAGAGCAGAGAAGAAACATGACTAACTCTCCAGAGATATATTTTATGAACCCCGCAGATTACAATATATAGAATGAGAAGAAGAGAAGAGATAAATTCTGAACTAGGCTTTTCAATCACCTGCCCCTTGTAATAAATGAGATGAAGTGACATAAATAGATTGGCCAAATATTTCTCACACTGCCCCATGATCTATCATTTAAGGAATGAGAGCCATACTCATTTATCACATTCTCAACTACTTTACAATCGCCTCCCTTGAAGTGGGCTCACTTTTTAAGGAATGCACCCTCAAATATTTATTACATATCCAAATTTCTTGATTGCCATGCATCGGGTTCTGGGTCATGATTTTGACGACACCTATTTTTGTGCTATTCTATTTAGAAATGGCCTCCTGAGTGCAGGTGAACCTTTTGAGTTTTTCTACGGGTTAGCTTCCTTTACATGGAACTATGCATTAACTCTTCCGCTGAAGTGACAAGTTAATAACTTCTTCACCCTCCACTTTTGAGAGATCTAAACATTTAAATGTTCTAGATGAGTTCCATTACTACCCATACGTGGAATTAACCTGCCACCATTCTTTGCAACCTGCTTTGGGTTTGGGGCCCATTCGTGCTGAAGATTTTGTAGAGGCCAAGTGCATCTCCAGGGTCTCGTTTTCCTTGCCTCTTTTGAAATTGCGTCGGGCTGACACATGGCACTTTCGTAGTTCTTCTACTTTTTTGAGTTTTTGGGTTCCTTATTATTGAATCCATGTGGAAGTCCCATGGGGTTTTGGGATTTACTTTCTCCCTTTTGTTTTTGAAATTACGTCGGGCCAACACGTGGCACTCTCCATGACTCTTCTACTTCTTTGAGTTTATAATGGGACTCATTCTAGGCTTCAATTTTCATCATGATTTGGCTAAGTCTTCTCTTATATTGTTGAGGGCTTGACTCTTTTTACATTTTCTCTAAGACTCTTAGAGCTATCTTGATTAACCAACAAGAATTTGCTTGTTATCTAATTTCAGTGGGTGGTGGAGGAAATTTGATAACAAAGTATTCACCTTCGTGAAAGGAAAAATTGAATAAATAATACAAAGTTAATTTAACATTATAAAATGAATAAAAATTAAATACACATTACACAATGTTAACACCATTTTTATGTGGAAAACCTCGTAAGAGGTAAAAAAACCATGGTGAATAGTATTTTCCATTAACTAAGAAATTTAAACCTTTACAAAGTCTAGCAAACCGTTCTCCATCTCACTCCTCTCATTTACATGATTTCATTTTCAAAATTGAATTAATTTTTATGGGCCTCGAGTGCCCATTATAAGTGGACTGACTTCCCATGAAGCACCTCTCTACATTAATTGATTTTTAAATCAACTAAACCATAAACTATAATTTCTATCAAATAAATAAAAATATTTCATATTTTTATTTATTTAACTATAAACAAAAGTTTATAATTTTATATTTAATCTTATAATTAAATATAATAAGAAAATACGAGGGATAAACCCTACTTTAATATTATTGTTCTAACACCCCTAATATTAAGTGGGGTTTATATGCCAACATTACATGTTTATACAACATGATTTTCAATCCTTAAACCACGGTGAGGTTAAGGATAGATTACCATTTTAAAAATGATTTATACACCTTCATCATGTTAAACTTATATTTTGTACAAAATATTTGGAATCCATTAATCAAAAGTGATGATTTAGGCTAAACATGATTTGTGAGACTACATCTCATAGTTTCTCATGAAAAATCTATATAATCACCTTAGGATACTTTTATAAAGTAGGGACCTCCTTTAAAAATGATTCTTTATTACTGGACTACACAGTAAAATTAGAGTGATAAGTTTACTTAGATCAGATAAATATATTTTACAACAATTTCATCGAGCAAAAGTGTAGAGGTGAAGAAGAAAGCATATGGCCGATCAATTAGGAGGTGGCATTGTCAAACAAACTCCCCTTAATGGAAACTACGAAAGACCAAACATTTCATGAAACTTGTAGAACTTCATAACACACAATGGATTTGTAAGTATGTCTATAACTTGATATTCAATATGAAATTATGGAGATCTATATCACCTCGAGCACCTTCTCTCAGATGAAATGCATATGAATATCTATATGATTTCTTCTCTAGTGCTTTGAATGAGATTATCAACTAGAAAAATACAAATATGACTATCACACAAAAAGAGGAGTGCTTTCTTTAACTTTCATGTGCATTTCTTCTAATATCTACTTTAGCCACAGTATTCTTTTCGCTACTTCCATTGCACTTCTATATTCTACCTCAGGTAGAAGAGATGAAAGGTTGTTGGTTGGTTCTTTATATTACAAGTAATGACACCTATATTAAACCTTTTTTAGATAGATAAATTATTTTGACCGGAGCTATGAATCGAGTACATTCGACTAAGATATAGCATTTAAGCTCAATAATTAGTGAACTAGAACCACCAAACTCAAACAAACTTTCAACGTAGGAACTTTCAAACCAGAATCCACCTCTCATTAAATTCACTTGCTAGTCGTTGTTGGTGTGAGTTATCCTATGTGTCCTCCTCACATATTGGAGGGTCATCTCACATGGGTTAGGTTTAGGTTTAGGTTTACATGTGTGTCATGCACTAGGGTTACTCAACACCCTATATGTACTCTCTTTTTATTCATTTATGAGCATGCCAAGACACTCCATTGTCTTTCTCTAAGTGCAAAATTGTTCAGTTATTGATCGATTCTTCTTGATTATATTAGAGCCATTACATTCAAAAAGAGTGCAACTTGATCGTGGTACACAATTTACATATGATCAAACTCTTTCATGGTATTAAAGTGCAACTTGATCGATTCTTCTTGTGATTACGTTAGAGCCATTACAATTCAACCAGAGTGTAACTTGATCGTGGTGCATAGTTTCCGATATGATCTGTCAACTCTTTCATGGTATCAGAGCTGCATGACTTACCGTCACACCAAAAGCTCAAACTAATGGTGGAGAGGGATCTCATCATGTTAATTAGTTGCTACACCAATACCCTCCCACATGATGGAGCCGAGTATACACCTAATCGGGCCACACAACATTAGGAGGCGGTGACATTGATAATTTCTCGAGAGGTCACCCATCCTAGAACTACTCTAGGGCTAGAACACTTAACTACACGGTATCGAGCTGCACAACTTACCATCACACCAAAAGCTTGAACTTGTAAGTCTTCTCCTACTCCTTTTCTTTCTGGGGTTAAGTTGGTTTCAGATTGCTCTACTCCCTTGGTTGATGGTAATCTTTATCGATAGTTGGTGGGGAGCTTGATTTACTTGGCTCACACTTGATCGAATTTATCATATGCTATTGGGATCATGTCCAGATTCATGTAGGAGCCACATGAGCTGCATTGGAAAGTAGCTAAACGGATCCTTCATTATGTTCGTGGCACTTATATTGATGGAATTCACTATCATGGAGGGGTAGATATCGACTTAATTGGGTTCATAGATTCTGATTGGGCCGGTGACTTAGATCATCTAGAAATCTACTTAAGCTCTGTTTCTCTCTTGGATCGGGTCCTATTAGTTGGTCTAGCAAGAATAAAAATGCAATTGTGATATCATCTACAGAGGCAGAATACAAAGGAGCGATTAATGCTGCCACGAAAGCTATTTGGTTACATGGTATTCGGCGAGTTTGGCATCCACTTTCGGTGGCCTACCATTATCTACTATGATAACACGAGCACTATCTCTATTTGTAGAAATATAGTTCAACATCAACAAACGAAGCACATTGAGATTCATATGCACTTCATACGAGATCTTATTCATGATGGCATCATCGATATTCAATACATTCGATAGCTTGATCGATTATGAGATTTATTTACCAAGCCCTTCATTGAGATAAAGTTTCTTCACTTACGGTCTCTTCTTGGGGTGAGGTCTTCTATAGCTGCTCATCTTCTTCATATTCTTCCTTATTTTTCTTCTTCTTTAGGAAGATTATGTTTGTATATGGGCACCTTATTAGGCCTTTAGTTTTTGGGCCCCATTGACACATATTTCTTAGTTGTTTAGGGGTGTCTTCTTTTTTCAGTCTATCTCATCATAGTTCGCTAACCCTAGCTTCGATGAAGGGGGGGTGTTGGTGTGAGTTATCTTATGTGTCCTCCTCACATATTGGAGGGTCATCTCACATGGGTTAGGTTCGTGGTTAGGGTTTACATGTGTGTCATGCACTAGGGTTACTCAAAACCCTATATGTACTCTCTTTTATTTATTTATGAGCATGCCAAGACACTCTGCTTGTCTTTCTCTATGTGTGATTGTTTAGTTATTGATTGATTCTTCTTGTGATTATGTTAGAGCCATTATGATTCAACCAGAGTGCAACTTGATCATGGTGCATAGTTTCTAATATGATCTCAAACTCTTTCAAACCACACCACCTCGAGACATTACCACCGAACATGGATCATGCTTAAGTGGGATTTGAACCTGGGTGGAGCCATGGATATAACCATCCATCTTAACCACTCCACCCAAACCCCATCAACACACTTATATCAAACTTGAACACATATTCAATCATATATTTTCTATCTATTACATCACCAACATGGTCAGAATCATAATATCCATATAAACAAGTATTATTAGAAGAAGTGTAATGTAAACCAAAATTAATTGTTCCTTTAACATATCTTAATATTATTTTTCTAACTTCTAATGATCTTATTATGGTTCTTGCATTAATCTGGAAGTAATACCAACCGCATATGTAATATCAAGTCTAGTGATTTTATATAGATTAAACCACCTACAAGCTTCTTGTAAAGAGCAAGGTTAACTTTTTCACATGTAGGTTTAAGATCAAGTTTACAACCAAATTCAATAGGAATAACAACAGGTTTACAATCCACCATATTAAATCTTATAAGTTATTTTGGTTGAGTAACAAAAATAGAATGTCTATCTTGAATGCCTAAAAATGGTGTAATAGTCCTAAATTAGTCATTTTATAATACTATTTCAATTTATCTTTATTTTTAAAATTTAAACTATTTGAATTTCTAGTAATGAGAAATCATAAACATATAATACAATAATAATTTGATTAATTTCAACTTTAACAAAAACATCATTATCGGATGAGAAATTAGTAAAACCAATATCTTTGAAAAAATTGTTTATTTTTACGTACTCAAGCTCTAGGAGCTTGTTTTAAGCCATGTAGATATATTTTAATTCAAAAAATAATAATAATTTTCCATGTTCCTCAAAACCTTTAGGTTGAGCCATTTAAATTTCTTCTTTTAAATCATCGTTCAAGAAGGTATTCTGATCTAGGAGCATAAGATTTTTTACATTTGTAAATGTTAATTCTGGTTTAGTCATAATTTTGGGTGTGTTTAGGTTATAGGAGTTCTAAATTAGATGTCTAGGTAAGCTTCTAAGGCATTTTGAGTGTTAAGATCTTCCCAAGTAGAAATGGGAGTTTTCCTCCAAAACATGTAGTTTGACTATTTGAATTGTTGAATTAGTTGTTAAGAGGTCTAAGGGGTAAAAAATATACTTACACATTTTTATAAGGTTACCTAGTCCTTGGTGACCTATATTGAAAGGTTGTAAACTCAAGAAGCTAGGCTAGGGGTTAAGTAGTGACTAGGGTCTAGTTAAGGTTGGTTTATGAAGACCCTCTCTCATACATAGAAGGGGAGAGTGAAGGGAGGAAGTCTCCTCAAGGTTTAGAGGAGTAATTTTGTAAACAACTATGGCTAAATTTATACATAGACCTGTCTTGAAAACTTATCTTAATGGAAAATGATCCTAAGTTTTGATTGCATGCATTAGGTGTTGTGATTGTATTTTAGATGCAAAATGAAAAGATGGTTCAAATCTCTGCAGGGTATTTAAAAGGATTAAATTCACAAATCTTGTCCTTGAGAATGTTAAGAAGTGTACTTGAATGGGTTGAAAATATAGTAGTGTTGGAAGGATCATTCATTGATGCATGAATGTGTTGTTGAATGAAGATAAAAGGAAGAATGTTGTTGATGGAATTAAAAAAGAATGGTAAAATATACTCTGTTTAAGCTTATGTTGGTAAGTATTCTCAAAATGAGTATGATTGTGTTGAAAGTAAATTGTGTGTGAGTATTCTTGAACTGTGTATGCAAGTTTTTAAAATATCTATGTTTTGAATGAATCATCTCGTGGACCAGAGTGAATGTGGAGTTTCATAAAGACCCATGTTTGTGCTTAAAAGCTTGAAATACTAAAGACAACTAGATTGTGATTGACTTCTCAAAATAGTTCATATTATGATGGATTGGTGCCATATGAATATTTAGAATGTGTGGTATTTATGTTGAGATCATAAATAGAAACACACTTTAATTTTCTAGCCAATCATTTAATCTCTTGAGTCGAGCTTGAGGTTTTTGTCAGACAACCCCGAACCTTGTTCCACAGACTGGAACAATGAAATAATGGATCAAATCCATGTATAAAGGTTTAGTTGAGACCCATTAATGAACTAGATGTGAGGGTCAAGTGTATACAAACCTTGTTCCAAAATTTCATACCTTGGGAATGAATATAGCGAAAGATATAAGAAATTGAAGCTTTTCGGCCTATCATAGTTGTAGACACCAAATTTGGGTCTTACGACGCCCGTGCCCCGCATCTCAACTCACAATATAACCCCGCCTCACCACCTAAACCTTACGTACTTAATTATTTATTAATCACCTTATAATTAATAAATCCACATCTCCAACCTTGCCACCTCACCTCGCCACCTCACCATGACCTAGCCCTAACCCTAAACTAACCTAATTAAGACCTATGACTTGGTCCAGACCCATATCCATGACTCATCACCCCTCACCTGCACCAAAATGAACCTAATAATGACTTGACCAAGCCCACAACTAACCCCTCAGGAGAAAAGGAGGGAAAGTTGGCTATTTTACTAAAAATAGCCAACTTTGACCTAACCGACATCGGTCCCTACGCGACCGGCGTCGGTTAGGTAACCACCATCGGTTCCTATAAATGACCTCCCCAACCAAAACCGAAGGGAGATTCATTGGAAAACATAAAAATTCATTGGAAAGAGAGAGATAAGTGAGAGAGAGAGAGAGGAGGTTACAGAGAGGAGTATTGAGCCCAAGATCAGAATCGAGCAACTAGATCACGGTCCACACTCACCCAAACACTAGGAGAGTCGGAGGATAGTCACATTAGCTCACTTCTGATTTCCGGATCATCCCAACTGAGCCTTACCTTCGCCACTACATTCCTTGGACCTGCATCTGCATCAAAAACTAGTAAGTAGTCTCTTTTATTACCTTGTATGCTTCTAGACATTACTTTGTGAACTTTTGATTCATAGGGATTATAAGCTCACTCCTGGATCTACCACCCGGCAGTACCCTGCACCTAACCTTCATTCATCCATCTCTATATTTCCCCAAAGACAACCTTCTCGCTCTCTGAGTCTTCTCTATCACCCTACAACTCCCCTCAACCATCTACCAACCTTCTAAACCCCATAACCACCTTATAACCAACCTCCATTTAAAAGCCCCTAAATCACTGCCCCTACCGATATCGGTTATCCCCTCTACCGATACCGGTTTTATAACCGCAAGTGGTTATCCAGCTGACCAAAGCATCGATCCACGTGACTTATACCAAAACCAAAATTTCACCTATTTACCTCCAAACAATCTCATATCTAGCCTTGTCTATCTCTATAATTTGATATGAACGTATCAATAACTAGTGACAAAACAAACAACATGATATTTTATTATTGGTAGTTTAGTCTCTATTGCTTTTAGTAACGAGGTACCTAAATCGTGATTTCGCAATAGCTTCTTTATTATCATTTACATTAATTTGTATTAAAAGGGAACTGACCACCTTCGAAAGGAAGTCTAATATTTCCTGGGCCCAAGGCAATTCCTCACTTATTGTTTAATGAAAATTTGGTGGTCTTGCATTCTTATTTACAGGTAGTCCTTCCCAGACAAAAAGGAGCTCTTCACAATCGGTCCTAATCTATCTACGGTATGCGCACACCTTCCCAACACTCAACAAATATTCCTCCTAGCCCTAACCCTTATCTCTGCTTTCTCAAGAGAATGAAAAGATAGAAATAAATCTATTCTCGGAACAAAATTCATGCGAAACATTTTGCACACCTTACCTGGTGGGACCCTTCTCAGGTTTCTTTCTTTCTTTCTTGTTTTCATATAGGAGCACACTTGTTGTTTCTTTCTTCTAAATATTCACAAAATATTTTGTCATTTTTGTAAAAGAACTTATCTTTCTTTCACAACTTTGCATTAGTGAAAGTCATCTTCTTAACCTCTTCTCTTTCTTTGCTTCATCGAATATCATTTTTCGATTTGGGTTTAAAACACGTGCATCACATTCTTGCTTGCTATTTTTAATTCTAGTGAACGTAGATTAAGTAACAGTTGTACACATGGGGGTGATATCCACGGTATTGACGAGAAATTAATCTTACTCTCACTGCACAACACATACCAAATCACATCATAATCTACACAACATCTCAAACATCCCCCCTTCCCGCGGTATTCCTCCGCCCAATTGAGGTAGCCTTACAAGCCAAAACAAACTTGACATCTCCCTTAGGTCTTTTGTTTAGGATTGACATCATCTTGCGTCTAAGGCATAAGCCCAAAGTGATTAAAACTAATCCTAGGGTTAGTCTCTTGATTTGCTTGTTTTTTTTTTCAGATTCTGTTTCTCTATATACCCTATCTCAAGATCACTTCGATACGAGTTTGGTGGGTATACTAAGCCTTGTTATCCCCAAACCAGCAGCCTCTTACATTCTCTCTTTGCCTTCACAGTGACCGACACCGGTCCTCTTCTACCGACATTGGTTACACTGACCGACGCCGCTGCCACTGACTCGGCCGACATCGGCTAACTGGGGGCATCGATATCGTTCTCGTACTTCATAGTTCCCGACAAACCAGCAACCCACCAATTCCAACATTTTGTTGCTGTTTCTATTCCTGATTGACTAATTCCCTATTATATCCTCTCGTCCATGGTTGTTATCACCCGGCAACAAGCCGCAGCCATGGTTTCACATGCTTGTTCCATGTCTTTTCCTGAGTCACCCCTTCTCATCCTATGGGGAATCCTACGGACACCAGTGCTTTTCCCAAGATCTCTATAGGAGATCCAGACTTTGCCAAATTTTTGGATGCTAATCCTAGCACCGTACAACATTATTTATCTCATACCCCTGACCGTACACCCAATGGTCATCTCCTCTTGGGTATGCCTATTAGTATAGCCACTCACTTAGCCCTTCCCCACCTAATAACTCCATCTCACCGTCTTCATCCTTAGCCCTGTCTCCCAGCTCAGTGGCTTTGGTGGTTCATACTACACCAATTGGCCTTCCTTTGGTTAATCTGGGGCCCCACATATCACTACCATCCACTGCCCTACCTCATCTCTCCCGCATATTTCCTCTTTCATAACTCGCTCTCTACCATCTATTCACACGAGCTTTCCCTCTCAGGCTCCGCCCACCTTTTCATTTCCGCAGACTCATCCGGTGGCCTCTACATCTTATATAGGAAACCTTTATTTGGCTGCCCCACCACATTCATCATCGTTACCTTATCAACATTCAACCCCACCATTGCTAGTAAGGGCTCTTGGCCCAATCCTCCTACGTTTACGGTGACAACACCATCATCTAACCCAACCAATGATTTAATCAGACGATGATGGACAAGATGTAAAATCTTGAGGCTTCTATTTCGTAAGCCGTAACACCCTGACATACGAGCAAGTTTGTTGGGAGCCTATTCATCCTTCTGGTCCCCTTCATACATATCCTCCTCAATGGGAATTACTGAAATTTACTCGCTTTAGTAGTAAGGAGGACCCTCAACAACACTTGCGATTGTTTAGACATGCCTACTATTTGATTGCTCATGACGATGCCTTACTACTCCGTACCTTCCCCATGTCCTTATCAGGACCTACCTTGGAGTGGTATAGTGCTTTAGCCCAGCACTCAATATTCTCCTTTAACCAATTAGCCCAATATTTCTTGGATCACTTCTCCATCAACATTGCCAAGAAAGTATCCATTACAGCACCTCATGCCATCTAACAATTTTAAGATGAGTCTATCGCAGATTTCGTTGGACAATGGTGGGGCCTCATTAACCAACTTACTTATGCCTTACCTCAAGCCGAGCTCATCAAACTCTTTACGTGGGCCTGCGCTAAACACATTTCTCCCACCCTCCAAATTCAAACTTTCCACACCTTTGATGAGGCCTTTACTATGGCTCGAAACTAGAGATTCAAGCCTTCGAGGAGGAGAAATTGAAGTTGCGCAACAAAAACTCAAATTTCTGAACCCAAGACTCCACCAACAAACCCAACACCACCAACTCTCACGCATCGGTTGCTTCAAAATCAAAAGGAGTTGTACACGCGGTGACGGTCAAATCTCAAGCACCATCTAATACCCAGCCGAAACCCACCTATAGGTATAAAGCCGAGCCCATCAAGTACACTCCCTTGGGAGAAACTTATGATGTGATCTTGGACAAATTGCTTAAAGTAGGAGCTATCACCTTTCCTCCTATTAAACCTCACTCCGGGTTTGATTCCGCCCGTGCTATACCTTCTTGGTATAAATAAAATGGCTTATGTAACTTCCATCGTGTGAAGGGACACATCCACAAAAACTCGCAAGATGTTGAAAAATATAGTGCAGAAATGGTTGATGCAGGGGGATATAACCTCGATAATCCTAATGCTCCTCGCTAATAAAAATTTAAAAATCTTCAACAAACCATTTCCAAACCATTCATCTAACAGTAACACAAACCAAGAAACCTCAGCCGAAGAGAAGAGTGTGCATGAGATCCATGCGGTTTTCGACTCCCAACCAAGGGCTTCCATCGAGGAAATTCTGAATCAAGCCTCTTCACCAACGCAAGGGTCCTCACCCCCTTCTCCTTCATCAGGACAAGAGGAAAGCCCTGCTATTCCTTTACCCATAAAGGAATCAACCGCCCAGAGTTCTTTTCTCACAGAAGAACCTTCTTACACCACATCCCTACAAGACTGTGAGAGGATGTTATCCAACCTATCTATTTCCCAAACATCTCCTTCCACCACTCTTGCTGCACAAGAAGAAGGATCGCCACTTTTTCTGTCATCCTTAGAGGAGAAACCCCTCGAGCCTACATCACCAAACTCCTTAACCATGACGGATCCTCTAGAAAATTCCCTCCTCCCTATCAGTTCTTCATCACCTAAATCTTTCCAACGACCGGTTGACCTCTTAACACCCATTGATACAGCGCCTCATTCGCCCCCTATATCACACCCACAGTGGACCGGAATCACAGTCCACTTCTCTTCCATACCAAAATTCCCGTTCACACGAGAAGATTGTCATCCCCTAGAAGATAGACGAGTCTTATGGGAACGTTTGAGTACACCATGCTCTACTCAAATGCGAGATGACTAATCCGGACACCTCTACCATATGCCCGAAGTTTTTATAAAAGCTCAAAATGCCTATGTCCTCACCTTCACCCCCTCATCTCTACCGAATACCTCATCCACCTCTATCAACCTAGCTAAACCTTCCCCTACACTTCGACTTCACCAATACCCACCGACTGACGCATCCACCTAAACAATTAGATTTATCTAAAAATAAAGTCATCAATCCACCTAGAGACAAACCCAAGATCCTCGATTCTAATCTATGCCTCATCACAACTAAAACCCTCACCCCGATCACACCGGCATAGTAGGAAAGGTTTCAACCTCTCCGTCACACCTACCTTCTATATTAGGGCCTCACCCTCCACCTTGCCTCAATACACCATGCCTCCCAAGTCTTCTTTAACACGACTGCACCTTCGCACCCATACGTAAATCCACGGGCGTCTTAACACCATCACCCCACGTATCCCGCCTACCTACCAACCCTAAGCAAACTCAATCATCGAAGGACTTGTTTTGTCACTCCTTTTTCTCCATGGTTGTTTCCTATCACCACATCATCTGTGGCCTCATCATCTAACCAGCTAAACATGACTTCTGCGTAGAAGAAGCCACGCCTAGTTAAACCCAATCATCAAAATCCCTTGCCTAAACCACCACCCATACAAACCACTCATACCCAACCATTACCAAAACAATCAATAATCTCACCCACTCAATCAATAGCCTCATCTTCATCTAAATTTGACCCGCTCAAAGGATCTTACGCCAAGATCCTTGATATGTTGGTAGGGGATGCGACCATTTCCCTACCCCCACTTAGACCCTATGATCCATCTAAACCTCGACCTATAGGTTATGATGAATCTAAAATCTATGCTTACCACCGCACACCAGGACACAATGTAGAAGGATGCAAAGCTTTGAAAGCCATCCTTCGCCAGTTGCCTATCTCGGATGGAAAATCTAAGAAAGACAACTTACGGAGGGAAAAGCCCTTAGCTTCGATCCCTTCTCCTATACCACCTGTCCCCGCCTCACCAAAATCTATCATCATTTTAACACCACCTCTTGAGAACAATGACTTATCCCTACCATCTTCCTCATCTCGTATTCACTAGATCAACATGATTAGCATTGCTACTCGAGGTCGAAAAACAATGGAAAAGCTAAAGAGAGCACACTGCGACTTATCTTTCTCCTTTCGCCATCCCGATCGCACCACCACCTAAAGTGTTTTTAGTGGACTGCCTATCTAGTCTCCGATGGAGTTTCCCATCACGCCATGATCAAACAAATTCACCAATCTCCTCGTAAAAAATGACACTCTATGATCTCATTCAAACATCTCGAATCTCATCGACAAGCTCCAATTGAGATCCTCCAAGGGATAGAGGTCCTACCTAATGAAACCCTACCCATCGCATCCATCTTCACACCCAACCACATCACTTCTCTCACCAAACAACCTACCTCCACAAACACCTCTGTACCTGTACGGTAAGCCGCTACTGTCAATTTTTTCCGAAGAAGAAATTGTCGTCTTTGGTGCAGAAGATCCTGACCCCGCTCTTTTCATTTTGGCTTACGTCCAGGACATCTAGGTACATCGTGTTATGATCGATGGGGGCGCTAGCCTAAACATTGTCTCTTCCAAAGCCTTCCAACAGATGAATATCCCTCCTAGCTACATGTGTGCCAACCCCACCATGTTGCATTCATTCAACGATGCTATTACTTCTACCCTAGGCACCGTGATCCTTAACATTCATGTAGGGCCATGTACCTTTCCCGAACTCTTCTATGTCCTTGAGGGAGAGTTCCAATACAACATGTTGTTAGGCCGCCCTTGGATCCGGGCTATGGGATGCGTTCCCTCCACCTTACATAGATGCATAAAATTTGAGTATGAGGGGAAGTCATACACTGTCACAACTGACGCTTCCCCCTTCAAAACCTACAATATGTTATACCACCCTAATGATGTGCTTGTACTAGTCAAGGCACCCATTGATCCGACCCAACCATCTCTTTCAACCACGCCTCAACCATCCACCTTAGCCGCACACACACCTTCGACCAATGAAACCACCGACGCGAATACCTCTTCCTTCCCCGTGGACAACATCCCAACCTCAAATCCCTTGGTAGGTGTTTTTCAACGCCTTATGTTGGGGGAGTACCACCTATACAATGTTAGCACCTTCCATTCCCACAAGTGTATGGACAGCTACATGCGCATCCTACCTACTACGACCGTCATGTGGGGAGGTGATCTCCTACGGACCACCTAATTGCCGCACCAACCTAACGTATGGGGGTGTCGACGCATCCTCTGTCACCCCTGAATCTTCTCTTGGTGTGGTTCCCTTCCAATCTGATTTTTAATATCTAACCAACCGTCGTTTCACCCTCACCTTCCTGACTCACTGTGCTTGGAAAGGTTTTGGTTTCGGTCTTTATGAACAAGGCCGACATACGATCATTCCCATGACTACACACAAACACAAAGATCGTAGTGGTCTTAGATTTTCTGAACCACCTACACCGAAGAAACATCGTGTCAATTTTACCCGGAAGACGACGAAGTCACCCCTTCGAACCATCATCACCCATTTTTCCATCTTCACCCACTTTGAGTCAATAGACTCGAATCTATCCCTCCTAACTTTTTTTTTTTTTTCGTGAATGCTATCTTCTTAGGTCCTCTCACTTATCAATGCGATGGTGTAGACCCATCTTCTCTTCCCCTTTTGTATCCAAACATGATCGAAGAAGACTCACCTTCGATTAATGTTGTGGAGTGTCAGGATGATGACTCCATCCTCACCTACCTTGGTGCGGAAAACTCTATATTCAACACGCCTTACCATCTCAAACCCAAACCATGTTGAATGAGTCAACTATAGAAATCAACATCCACACAGAGAGGACAATCCTCACATTGTAAAGATCGAGAAATCTCTCAATGCATCGTAACAAGCCACCTTCACTACCTTCCTCCGTGCCTGCAATCAAGCTTTCACTTGGTCCTACGCCGACATGCCAGGAATCGATCCTGACATTGCTGTCCATAACATCACTCTGAAACTAGACTCCAAACTAGTTAAACAGAAACTAAGAAAAATGCATCCACGCATTTCCCTCTTGGTTAAAGAAGAGCTTCAACGACTCCTTTTTGTTTCTTTCATCTTACCTATTGACTATCCTCAATGGATTTCTAATGTCGTACCTGTCACTAAAGTGACGGGGGGACTTTGGATATGTATGGATTTTCGGACCTTAACCTCACTTGCCCAAAGGATGACTTCCCCCTACCTAGCATTGATCAACTTGTTGATCTCATTGCGGGCCATGAGATGCTTTCTCTCATGGATGGTTTCTCGGGATACAATCAAATTTTAGTAGCCCCGACCGATCAACATAAAACCACCTTCATTACCCCCTGGGGACCTTCTTCTATCGTGTCATGTTGTTTGGCCTTAAGAATGCTAGTGTAACCTATCGCTGTGCTATGACTTACATTTTTCATGACATTATGCACACTATCCTCGAGGATTATGTTGATGATATTCTTGGAAAATCCAAACATCGTAGTGAACATCTCGATGTTTTAACCATTATTTTCGATTGCACTGCACACAATACTTGTTTGTCTTCAACCAAAGAAATGTGTCTTTGGCATCCTTTCGGAAAAATCCTTGGATTTATAGTCTCTTTACGTGACATTGAAGTCGACCCAAATAAAGTCAAAGCTATCTTAGAAATGCCCCCACCCACTAACCTAAAACAATTGCGTAGTTCGCAGGAAAACTCCAATCTATCCGTGTTTCATCTCACAACTCTCGGATCGATGTCAACCTTTCCATCATCTCCTTAAAAGGACATTATCTTTCAATGGGATGAGGAGTGCTACCAAGCCTTTGAGGCTCTTAAATCTTATCTCTTGCAGCCACCCGTGCTTATCCCACCTCGTGACGATCACCCTTTCTACCTTTACCTTTCACACACGACCATGTTGTAGGAGCCATGCTCACACATCGTGACTCCGAGCATCGAGAGCAAGTAGTTTATTACATAAGTCGTACTCTTGTGGATTACGAGACTAGATATACACACCTAGAAAATTTATGCCTAGCCCTATCATTCGTGGCCACCAAACTCGACATTACCTCTTGAATCAAAAACTTTTTCATCACCAATGCTGATCCCATACTTTATATGTACGCCAAACCTCATCTAAACCAACGCATGCCCGATGGCTTATGCTCCTCGCTGACCTCGACCTTGAGTTTGTACACCAGAAATTAGTCAAAGGATAAACTATCGCAGATCAACTCGCGGAAGCCCCTTTACCTGGGAACAATTTACCAATTTTACTTTCCCTGATGAACTCATCGCCACCCTTTCGCTCAATGATGTGTCTTATCCGATGACCCTCTTCTTCGATGGATCTAAATGTCAGCGCGGTGGAGGCGGGTGTTGTTCTCATTCCTCTTGATGGTGAACCTATGCCTCTTTCATTTAGGCTCGATTTCCCCTGCACTAACAATATAGCGGAATACGAGGCCCTTGTTTTGGGTCTCCATGTTGCGTTACACTTAGGTGTGAAGTCTATTAACATTTTTGGTGAATCTCGATTGGTTGTTAATCAAAGTTCTTGGCATCTACCAATGTAAAAATGAGGAACTTCAAAAGTACAAATGTTACGTGGATTCACTTTTGACCTTATTTACTCATTATTCTATCCAAACCGTTCCATGCTCAACTAATAAATTTGTGGATACTATGGCTTGCTTGGCCTCACAAATTCCTCCTCACCAACTGACTCTGACATATTTGTCTTGGTCCAACAACTCTTTGCCCCATCTTACTTAGTCCAAGATGTTTGTATGGTAAATAATGTATCGGCTGATTCGTAGGATACCTGGTATCACCAATTTCACGACTACCTTACAACCTCTGTTCTCCCACCTGACCTTACTAGTAATGGCAAACATGCTTTTCTTAAAAGTGTTTCTCATTATGTCATCATGGGGGGACTCCTCTATAAACGTGGCTTCGATGGTATCCTCCTTCGATGTCTAACCTGCATCAAGTCACCCATACCATCCAACAAGTCCATGATGGAATTTGTGGTGGGCACTTTAGTGGCCTTACCGTGTGGCGGATCCTTCGCCTAGGATATTACTTGGCCTACTCTTAATCAAGACTTTTGTGAATACGTTAAGCATTGTGTTATGTGTCAACAAAGCATGCCAACCTTCAACATACTCCCAGCCACCCGCTACAGGTCGCACGAGATCTTTGGCCTTTCTCACAATGGGGTTTAGACCTTATTGGTGAGATTCACCCACCTTCTTCGCAACATCACCATTGGATCCTCACGGCAACTCGAATATTACACTAAATGGGTGGAGGCCGTTCCACTCATTTCAACCAAAAAAGAGAAAATCATTGAGTTCATCAATCATCACATTATCTGTCGTTTTGGTGTTCCTCATCGCATGATAACAGATAATGGCAAATCTTTCAAAAATAAGTTGTTACGAGCCCTTTGTGACAACTTTGGTATCAAACTTAGCTTCTCATCACCCTACTATCCACAAGCAAATGGTCAATCTGAATCTTCTAACAAAACCTTAACCAAAATTCTCATGAAAGTCATTAACGATTCTGGGAAAAACTGGCATGATCACATCCCCTTTGCCCTTTGGGCTTATCATACCAGCATTCGTACTTCCACTAATGCCACACCATTTTCTTTGGTGTATGGTACCGAGGCTGTCTTACCTCTTGAAATACAAATCCCTTCCCTTAGAATATCTCTCCAGGATATTCTCACCAATGATGACTTCCGCCAAGAGCGGTTAGCCCAATTGGAGCTTCTTGATGAGCGTCATCTTACAGCTCTTGACCACCTTCAACTTTATCAAAAGTGCATCAAGCGTGCTTATGATAAGCAAATTCATGAGTGTACCTTTAAGATTGGTGATCTTGTCCTCAAAGAGAATCAACACATAACCAAACTAGAAAAGAGTAAACGTGGAAAATTTACTCCTAATTGGATTGGGCCTTACATTATCACTCACACTTACGAGATCCGGTAATTATCATTTAGCTTCGCTTAATGGTAAACCTGAGCCTTAACCCCTTAATGCCTTGCATCTCCGACCATTCTACTATTGAATTTAGTGTTACATCACTTCTTATCTACCTTGCGCTCATCCCTTGAGCTCATTTACCACCTCATACACCTTGTTTCGTGCATCTCAAAGTAGAATCAAACTCACGTGGTTTGATCATCACCTCCTCTTAAAGGTGCCTTCCCTTTTTAGTTTGGTTCATGACTTAAAAGTATCAAAATAGCAAGTTCTCAGATTATACAAGTCTGGGATATTCTTGAGTCCAACTTCCCGCAAACTAGATGCTTCATGCCAAATGCAGGACATCTAGACCTCTAAGCTATAAACTAGGCCGCTCCCTCGAAGGACAATGCTATGTGCAAAGCCGCATCTCTACTATAAGTAGTATCGCTCCTCGAAGGACAACTATGTGCAAAATCTACATCTACTACTATAAATAGACTACTCCCTTGAAGGATAGCTATACAAAGTTAGCCTCTATCAGAATCTTCTCGCATTGATCAGCTTCGTGAAGACCTCAAGAACAACAAAATGCATATCCCATATAGACTTCCCACATCGATCAGTCTATATCCAGAAAAATAAAAGCAATATTCAAAAGCACTTTTGAGTCATGGACTTGTCTATTTAGGTTTGGTTCTCTTTCATCAGAATAATCAACTTATAACAAGTTCTCTGCACCCTAGCTATACCATCCACCTCACTTCACCATTCTTCACAAACAACAAAAATCAAGGGACATGACTTATATCTAATATATTGTGATTATACAACTCTTTTCACCTATCAAATTCTCACCTATGCAAGGTACCTAGGGATTCAAGCTCATCTTATGATAATACGTGATTTGTTTAGATCTTTCCAACTATGGGATCGTTGTTGCAGACTCAGCAGCACTTCCCGGATGCGGATCGAGCTTCTGGGGTGATCACTCTAAGATCCAAAGTGTGATTGCACAACATGGAAACCTCTCTCCAAGTGTGGGGACTTGTGAAACTGAGAGAGGAATCTCTAGATTAGAGGTTGGTTCCTCAAACTCCTCTGATTTAGATCTATATTTTGCAAAACTACAGAGGTTTGAAACCTAATCCTACTCTAAAATCCAAGGAGACAGAGATAGAAAGTGCAAAAATGAAACTAAACTAACAGGTGATACACCAAAGGAGGAGTGGTGAACACTTCTTCTTCTGCAGATAGACACAGATCATAAAAATGCAACATAAAACATCATGCACAAGCTGATAAGATGTAATCAGAGGTCTGAAATGAAACAAGCAACACAAACAGAGGACTGAAAACTGATCACAGAGCCTGTATTGTCATTTCCACTGTCAAAATCCTTGTATTACAACATCAAAAGGGTAGAAAACCTGTTACAATTTTAGAAGAGGTCTAATACTTGCAAAAATCACTTGTTACAATGAAAGAAGAAGCTTGCTATCCAAAGAAATGTTCCCCCTTTGGAAATGAGCCAAATCTAGCTTTTACGGGTGCGGTCGAGCCAGGGACGTAAAACATACAAAACATGGAAGCCCATCCCTCCTTATCGTGCAGGTGTATTAAAATAGCATGGGGGACCTTATAAACCCATACCCTATCATTTTGATCGGGATTACGGAGAATGTGACCCATTCTGCATTAAATCTGTCATTGGAATGTCAAATACGCCATGAATACGCGTCGAGCTGTTTCTCAATTTTCTCTCTCTAGACTACACCAAAATTCAAGATTAATCTTGAAATCATGTAGAAAATTTCACAAGATTTCCATTGATATAAAGAACGCATAAATCCAAGCTCGGATCGAAAGATATGTCGATATGAAGATCTAGGGCACACAACAGGTGAAAACAGATTTTTAAATTTCTTCCCGTGCTCTGCCACCTAGATGACACGTGGCATGTATTGATTGGTCACATGATTATCTCTCCTTCTCTACTTCGTTGGACACATGTCCTCTTTTTATTGGCTCGGCTCAGTGCTTGAAACCTCGCCCTTTGACCTTTTGGACTTTTCTCCTTGTGACCCGTGTCATGATTTGGTTGGTTCGTGGGTCTGCCGGCTCCTCGCGCCCTTCACATCTTTCTCGTCCTTGATGTCCCAACTGCTTGGGAAAAAAACTCCTAGATCCACCTGAAAATGGGCTTCCTTGTCCCTCATGTGCCAAAGCTGACACGTGTCATGATCTCGATTGGACCTCGGGTTTCCCAAACCTATCCACGTCCCCGCGTCCATTTGTCCTTAACTGTCCCATCTTTATTGTTCCTCATTTCAGCCAGATAGCCCGGTTCATGTCCTTCGCGTACATTTGTTCCAACTGTCCCACTATCTGGGACAAATTCTTCCGAACCGCCCGAAATGGGCTTCCTTTGCTCTCGGCCACTTCACCTTTTCGTGTCCTTCGCGTCCTTGCGGCCTAGATGTCCCAGCCTACTTAGTGTGAAAGTTCTCCTTTCGGCCGAACCGGGCGGTTCGCGTCCTCAAGGCCCAAATGTCCCAAGTAGTTAGTCGATTTTCTTCTCCTTCGGCCGAACCGGCTTTCCACGTCCCGCACGTCCCGACGGCCCGGTTGTCCCTTTGCTAAAATTTTCCTTTTTGGTTGAACCGGCCATTCGCGCCTGCCGCGCGTCCTCGCGGCCCGTGATGTCCCTTTGCTTCGCGGGTCGCCCGGAGGCTTTTCACCGATCCACACCTTGATGTCCCAACTTTCCAAAAGGCAGCTGGAAGAGGACTTAGCCAATTTCGTGATTTTTTCCAATCGACCTACTTGCTTGGGCGAAAACTCGATACATGTTATCGAAATTTACCTGGGGGTGAACTTTGGATAACAGGGGACACTTTTGCCTCTTTTACCCAAATCTAGGATTATGTGTTGACCTTAATCCGGACATGGTTTCCTATGCTTGGGTAGGTTAACCCTCACTTCACCTATACCCTTACCAACACCAACAACATTACCCTACCAACATCAAACTTTTACCAACCAACGAATTGCCTAACCACAACCAAATTGCCTGAATTCACCTCTCCCTGGTCCTAAGGGAGAACTACATCGGTTTGAGGCCCCTCCTTGCTTTGTGCAATGGGCTATGTAGGCAGCACTTAGGAGACAATGGGGTCTCCCAAGGTTAGCTCGACCATCCCCTACCATAACCTATCATGTGTTGTGTCTTCCTTAAAAATATAAATACGCATAACCCAACCCTTGCCTATCACCTTTCTTTTCATCTCTACCCACTTACCTTACCACATCCTATTCATAACCATGTAAAATCTAATTCCAACCAAAACTTATACCTCTTGTGATGCAGCAGCTAGAGGTGGAACCTGTCTTCCCTCTCCTCTTTTCCTGCCTTGGATGCTTCTCCTTGTTCAGCCATGTTCACCACCCCCTTCACTATAACTTGCCTTTACGCCTTCTTAATCCAAACCCACGATCACTTTACCTATCTTTTTCCTCCTTATCACTCAATTCTCCCATGCAATTAACCTGTATGGACGTCAACAGCCTCGCATCCTCGTATTTAACATGTTGCATGACTCTAAAAATAAGAATTTGAGTTGTCTCCCAAGCCTTTCTATTTTTTTAGAAAAGCTCATTTTAGAATAACTGATATTGGTTACCTAACCGTATCGGTCACATAGTGACCGACATCGGTTAGCTAACCGATATTGGTCACCTTGTCTCCTTTTGCTTATATCTAGGCCTTTTCTTTGTTTTTTACAAATTTTTGGTGGAGCCTGCCTCTTTTCCTTGCATAACAACATCACTATTCAACTCCATCATCATCATAACATCAATATTTCAAAACATATGCATATCAGCAAACCATCATCAACATTCCAATATGATCGACAAAACACATGCAACATTATACTATATGCATCAAATCAAAAATTATAACACACCATGTGGATCAAACTCATCATCTATATATATATTGTCAAATCAATGTCAAAATATAAAAATTACCCTGCATGGGGCCTCTGTAATCCAAAATACAAAGTTGGCACGTAGGCCGTTGTCTCTATCAAAATCTCAACTCGGCTCACGGTCGGTATCAACTATACAAAATGTACTCGGCTCGCAGGCAAAAGATATACAACAACAATGAATACATAAGTCTTATGTGGGCACACAGGCCCCTATATACACACTCGGTTCACAGACCAGTGTCTCTATCAAAAATCATCTATCCACCTTGACCAAAAATTTCTCTCTCGCTCCTGGGGCAACTCAACTCCTCCAAAGACCTCCTGCTCCTCTCTCTAGCCTCGTGCCATAGCTCTAAATCTCCTCACAGGTCCTCAACCAATCAAGCTCTACCTCCCAATCTCTCGGGGCCTACTAATAACTCACTCACCCACTCAACTAGTGCCAACTTAGCCCACACACTTGACACAATCAATTCAAACCTCCACAAGAGATGTTTTGGTGCTCAAACTCACAATGTGAAAATGACGTGCCACTTTTTTCTTTTTATAGGTTTTGACCTCTAACCGATATCGGTTAGGTCATGCCCTAGAAGAACAATATCGGTCTCCTAACCGATATCGGTCACCCCTAACCGATATCGCTTACCTCGCTAGTTTAACCTAACTCCGCCCTTATCCATCAATCTCCATTTTTCACCACATCACCTACCCCCAGCTTTGCTAAATAGCCTTATTTTCAATTCCTCGGCCCACCCAAGGCCGCAACCAACCAATCGGCCCGACCCAAGGCCGCAACCAACCAATCGGCCCGACCCAAGGCCGCAACCAACCAATCGGCTTGACCCAAGGCCGTACCCAACCAATCGGCCCGACCCGAAGGCGCGCAACCAACCAATCAGCCGCACTCCAAGGCGCAACTAATCAATCGGCCCGACCCAAGACCGCAACCAACCAATCGGCCCGACCCAAGGCCGTCAACAACTAATCGGCTCCGACCCAAGGTTGCACCCAACCAATTGGCTTGACCCTAGGCCGCACGCACCAGTACCTCAACCGAGGCCTAAAAATTATGATTCTATCCACCCATCATGTAGCTATTTGTTCAATTGAGCTCACTTGTTCGTGTTTTAGCATGACTAGGATACTTGCATTGATCACCGACCAGCTTTGCCTAGACCGAGACCGTGACATTTATCTCAACCAAACCAACCATTTGGTACTACCGAACATGCCTAAAATTTCTGATACCTTACCCGTTATATCCCTTGGAGCTACTTCCTATGCCTTGGATACCATGATTATACCAACCTTGTTTGGATAAACTATCGACCTTTGCCTATGAATTGCTTGTTTTCTCTTCAAATCATGTACCACAATGGTCACACTAATGCATTTCAATGTGCGTCTTTCCTTGAACTTACCCCACCATCTTACCATCTTCTCATCATCATTCACCCTTTATCAACCCTATTCCTAATTTCACGCCGGCTCAATCTGTGATAGATTTGAGGGGGATTACCTATACCCTTAACTGGGGAAACCACTTCTTATTATTGTCAGTGCAGCTTTACAAGACAAGCTACACGACAACAAGGGGCAAATGTAGACACCAAATTTGGGTCTTACGACGCCCTGTGCCCCGCATCTCGTCTCGCAACCTAACCCTGCCTCACCACCTAAACCTTACACAATTATTTATTAATCACCTTATAATTAATAAATCCACATCTCCAACCCTGCCACCTCACCTCGCCACCTCACCATGACCTAGCCCTAACCCTAAACTAACCTAATTAAGACCTATGACTTGGTCCAGACCCATATCCATGACTCATCACCCCTCACCCGCACCAAAATGAACCTAATAATGACTTGACCAAGCCCACAACTGACCCCTCGGGAGAAAAGGAGGGAAAGTTGGCTATTTTACTAAAAATAGCCAACTTTGACCTAATCGACATCGGCCCTTACGCGATCGGGCGCGCTAGGTAACCGCCATCGGTTCCTCTATAAATGACCTCCCCCAAACCAAAACTAGAAGGGGATATTCATTAGCAAACATCAAAATTCATTGGCAAGAGAGAGACAAGTGAGAGAGAGAGAGAGGAGGTTGCAGAGAGGAGTATTGAGCCCAAGACTGTAACTGAGCAACTAGATCACGGTCACACTCACCCAAACATTGGGAGAGTCGGAGGATAGTTTCATTAGCTCACTTCTGATTGCCGAATCATCCCAACTGAGCCTTGCCTTTGCCACTGCATTCCTTGGACCTGCATCCGCATCAGAAACTAGTAAGTAGTCTCTTTTATTACCTTGTATGCTTCTAGACATTACTTTGTGAACTTTTGATTCATAGGGATTATAAGCTCACTCCTAGATCTACCACCCAATAGTACCCTGCACCTAACCTTCATTCATCCATCTCTATATTGCCCCAAAGACAGCCTTCTCACTCTCTGAGTCTTCTCTATCACCCTACAACTCCCCTCAACCATCTACCAACCTTCTAAACCCCATAACCACCTTATAACCAACCTCCATTTAAAATCCCCTAAATCACTGCCCCTACCGATATCGGTTATCCCCTACCGGTACCGGTTTTATAACCGCGGTCAGTTATCCAGTGACCAAGCATCGGTCACTGTGACTTATACCAAAAACCAAACTTTCACCTATTTACCTCCAAACAATCTCATATCCAGCCTTGTCTATCCCTGTAACTTGATCTGAACGTATCAATAACTAGTGACCAAACAAACAACATGATATTTTATTAGTGGTAGTTTAGTCTCTATTGCTTTTAGTAACGAGGTACCTAAATCGTGATTTTGCAATAGCTTTTTATTATCATTTGCATTAATTTGTATTAAAAGGAACCCGACCACCTTCGAAAGGAAGTCTAATATTTCCCCTGCCCAAGGCAGTTCCTCACTTATTGTTTAATGAAAATCTGGTGGTCTTGCATTCTTATTTATAGGTAGTCCTTCCAAGACAAAAATGAGCTCTTCACAATCGGTCTGATCTCTCTACGGTACGTGCACACCTTCCCAACACTCAACAGGTATTCCTCTTAGCCCTAACCCTTATCTATTTCTCAAGAGAATGAAAAGATAGAAATAACTCTATTCTAGAACAAAATTCTATGCTAAGCAATAGTATTAATTAGGGTTTCAATTAAAAACGTGTGCTAGAAACCTAACTAAGTGGAATTTTGATTTGAAATTTGGAACAAAATTAATAGATAGGGTATAATATTAGAATAATTTTTTTAAAAGATTTTATTGGTGGAATTATTTGATATTCATGATAGTCTTCTGTGTGGGTCGAGATTGTATAGTGTAAGACTAATTCAAGAAGTCATTTTACAAAGAGATGAGTTAGAGGTAGAGTTTAAGCTTGAAATTTAATACCCAGTTAGAATACACTAATGGGTGCCCAAAATGGTTGGGAATGAGTTTTGAAACTCTAAGTATGTAAATCTATGCATGACTATGTATACACAGGACTAGTAGGAAAGGTGAGAGCTAAGAAAAAGAAATTGGATTTCAAGGAAGGGGCTTGTGAATTAGATCCTAGAATTTGTACCACACTTTATTAGGGGTAAGGGGTCCTAGAAATTGTTTTCATTATTCTTTGAGTAGCCTTGGTTCAGTCTCACCATGAACATTCCAATGGAGTTAGTTTCAAAAACATTGAAAGAAAGTTGAAGAGAAGAAGGATGAAATGGGTGTCTGATTTTCTTGTATCAAGTTTGATGAGTGATATAACATTATTATTGAATGAGAAAAAATGTATGCTAGAAAATAGGTTAGTGGAGACCAATAATCCCAAAAAGAGCATGATGATACCAAGAAGAGAATGAAGAATGTTGAAGGACAATTTGGTCAACAAAAAAGGTAATTTGTGTTTTTGGTTATTGAATTCATAATGATGGGATTTATAATAGTGGTTTGAGGTCTTGAATAGGTAAAGGGTAATAAGAAGATTAACATGGTAAAGGCTATTGAGTGTTGAAGAAAAGATAGTTAAGGTAAGTAAGGAAATGAATCATTGGTGAAATGAAGGAGGATAATAGGAGATAGGAGTGGAATGTAGGTTATGAAGCTTGATGAAGACCATTTGAAAGATATTTGCAAGGTCATATAATATTTAAGAAAAATAAACAATTATTTGGTCATGATTGGCTTATTTTGATCCTTCCAAATGCCGAGTAAGGTTGAATTAAATATTTGTAAATATTTTGATAGTGATTTGATGATCATTATATGTAATTGCTACATCAAATTATTAACATCCATGTGGTGAATTTTCAAACCATATTGAGGACCTAAGGTAGTAAGAATCCTAACGGTGTTCCATTTACATTCAATACCGAGTTTTGAGTAAACCCATGAGCTACTAACCTAGATTTGAATTTATCATTCCAAATTTTTTATGGGAGGGATATATTTACTAAAAAATGGTTTAATTTTAATATTATAATATTTTATATTTAAAAATACTTTAAATTTATTTTAGTAAATATAAGAAATTAGGGTCACTTTGCACCTTATGGAACTAGTCTCACAACTCCATCAATCACGATTTAGAAGATAGTTTTTCATATTCTAATCTGGTCAGTACATAGGTATTTTTAGATTTCAACATTCAACCTAAATATTTTAGGGTTTAAATTCTACAATCGATATCTATTTTGTGAAAATAATATAGTCATTGTTTAGGTTTTGGGGTCTTTTGATTGTTATTGACATTTGTAGGAGTTTTAGATGTGTCAAAACTATATTTTATATAAACCTCACAACTCCCAAAAGGTAGCAAATTGATCGAATATATGGACTCATGTAAATTCCTTATAACACATAATAAATCAAAACACATATGTAAGTTTTTATCATTCAAATAATCAAGGGAATGGTCATCATGAGGTCTGTGAAGGATCTAAAACATCATGAGGACAATGGGTGTAATCAGAAAAATCATGAGGTCTGTGAAGGATCTGAAACATCAAGAGCTTCATCGAGATTCAAATCATCAAGGGAATGGTCATCAAGAGCATGATAAGAGAAGATCTCACCATGAGTGATGGTGGAAATCATCTCAGGCTCACAAACAATGCATATTTTATGAGAGTGTTTCTAAACACTTAATCAATGTTTGGTAATGAACTCACATCTTGCAAGTCGGGAGGTGGAATTTGTAGTGTTTTAGTATAGTGTGGAGGTCAAGAACATGGAATTCATTCTCGAAATTCCTCCAAGTTTCATTCAGGGATCAATCCTTCTATCAAGAGGAGGAAACCTATCTCCATGAGGAGAAATTGAGAAAGAGGGTGTCTAGACATCATAAGCATGCTTCCACTCAGGTGACATCTTGGGTAGGGAGGTGAATTATGAGATTAAGAAGAGATCATCATGTTCAAAGGTGAAAAGTGAGGCTCAAGGAGTGAATTGATGATCATCATATCCTAACTCTACCATTGTGTCCAAATCTCTTTGAAAAAAATCAAAATGAGCTAGTCAAGCTTACTTTGAGGCATCCAGGACCATCATGTGTGAAGGATCAAGAAGTCACCTATTCTCATGAGAGGGATATGAGAAAGAAGTGTATGAGCATCCTAAATATGATTCCATTCAAGGAGGATTTTGAATCCTTGGAAGGGTAAGAGGATGATCTTCATATGGATATGTTGTCATGTGAATTGACTAACCCAAAAATGTAAAACTTAAACCATGAAAACCAAGCCACAATGTGAAATCTTGCTCCCAAATCTTCTTGAATCCCTCTCCGGGCCAACCTGCCTCTTGTGTCATGATCACCTTTTCCTTGAAGGTATTCCTAATGCATTGGGTGAACATGTATAAGTTTTTCAAAAAGGTTTAACAAGGTCCATTATTCCATTCATTGAAGTGCAGTAAAAGACTAATTCTCTGGACAAGCCTAGAAAGGCCAATTTTGGCCATTTTGAGCTTGTGTGCATCCTCCGGAGGGTTATGAAAATTTATTAAGTATCCAAAGGTGGTATTTGAAATCCTTGAAGGTGTTGGAAGTAGTTTTAGGAATATTTAGGAAATTTTTGATCATTCAGGGATAGTTTGTTCAACAACGGGTTTTTAGGTGCAAGGAATGAGCAGTCAAATTGTGAACCTTGACTTCTCCGCTGATTCTAGGGAGCTCCATAAGGAGTTAGGAGGAAAAAAGTAGGCACCAAAATATTGAATAATCCTTTACATTGTGGGAGCATCCATTTTGATCCAAGGCCACCAAAGGTGATGCTAGTAATCATCTCATACTCTCAAGCAATACATACCTCCCAAGAGTGTTTCTAAACACTTAATTAGTGCTTGGTAATGAGCTCAATACATTGTGGAGGTCGGAACATGTGATTCACCTTCAAGTTCTAATTCCACATGGATAAAATTGATCAAAAGGTGTTCTCTGCAATGGTATCAAAGTCTTCTCTACATGAATGTGTGACTCAAGAAGACTCCTAAGTTTTATAACCCAATTCTAGGTAGATTTATCTTCTAAGAATCCTTATCAGCTGAGATATTAATATTTTCTTGTTGAAACCCCAAAATAGGGTTTTAGATAACCTGATAGGGAGAAAATTCATATTTCTTATCATACACACCCTTCTTGACTCATTTACCTATTGAATAAGCTTTAGGAGGATTAAATTCAAGTTTCTTCTTTTATAACCCAGATCTGTGGATGCCTGATATGCTCCCAACATTAAGCTTTAGGTGAGAAAAACCATGAGAGAGTTAACAAAAAAAACATTCAAGGTTGGAAGTAAATGCTAGATGTCATGAACTACCACTATATATATTTGTAATGAAATTACTTAGATAGATTTGAATATCAACAACAATAGAACACCAAGAACACAAAAATGTAGATAAATGATCACAATATGCAAGTATAAGTTATAGGACTAAGGGCATAGCAATATTCAATCCCTTTCCTCTTGATAGACATCAATATGTGCATCCTTCCAATCACTATGCATCCTTCCTATGACTATCCTACCTTTCAGTTCACCTTCACCACTGGCTCAGAGGAAATTCCTAACAAGGTTTTAAAGTTTTTTTAGTGTGCAAGGATGATTACCCAAGGTGATAAATTAATTCAGTAAGATTTAAGTGAAAGATAACTTCCTCCAGGAGGCCTAAAAAGGACATTTTTTATCCATTTTGTAGCTGGTAAACACACTTTAGAATGTTTAGGGAAATTCTAAAGCATCTGGGTGATTTTGAAGAGAATTGAAGGTGTCTGAAGTAATTTAGGAAAATTTAGGAAAGAAAATATCATTCAGGATCCATTTGTTCAACAATGGTATTCAAGGTGTAGGGAATGAGAGATTCAATGGTGAATGTTGTCTTCTATGGAAGATTTTGAGAGTTCCCAAATGAGTTTAGAGGAAAAAATATGCATCAAAATGTGTAATAGATAGTCACTTGGACAATGGGTGTAATCAAGAGAATCATGAGGTCTGTGAAGGATCTGAAACATCAAGAACCTCATTGAAATTCAAGTCATCAAGGGAATGATCATCATGAGCATGATGAGAAAGGATCACCATGAGTGGTGATGGTAGTCATCTCGAGCTCACAAATGGTGCATATCTCTTGAGATTGTTTCTAAACACTTAATCAATACTTGGTGATGTGCTCACATCTTGCAATTTAGGGAGTGGCTTTCATAGTGCTTCAATGCAGTTGGAGTTCAAGAAGATGGAGCTCACCCTCAAACATTCCTTCAAGTCTCATTCAGGGATCAATCCTTCCATATAGAGGAGGAAACCTATTTCCATGAGGAGAAATCAAGTGAAGATGTGTCTAGATACTATAAGCATGTTTCCACTCATGTGACATCTTGGTCGGGAAGTGAATTATGAAGTTAAAAAGGGTGTCATCATGTTCAAAGGTGAAATGGGAAGCTCATGGAGTAAGTTGAGGATCATCATATCTTGACTCTGCCATCATGTTCAAACCTCTTCAAGGAACAAGCCAAGATGAGCTAGTCAAGCTACCGAGGCATTCAAGACCATCATGTGTGAAGGATCAAGACATCATCTATCTCCATGAGAGGCATATGAGAAAAGAGGTGTATGAGTATCCTAAAGTTGATTCCATCCAGGAGAATTCTAGAGCCAAGGAGGGGTAAGAGGATGATCTTCATATAGAGCACCATGTATGTAAGAATGAGAAATCATCTTGAGTTTCACTTGATGTCACTCACTTGGTAGTGTTCTTAAACACTCATTCAAACCTTGTAGTGTGATCACACTTCAAAGGAGGAAGGACATTACAACCACCTCATTTCATTCCAACAGTGGCCACATGACAAGAATCTCATTCAGTGAGAAATCCTTCCATCTACATGGTGAATACCTATTTTAGTAAGTGATAGATAATCAAAAATGGTTTGAGCATCATGGAGTTGATTTGTGATCACTAGGGTTAATTGTGGAGGCCTAGAAAAGTAAGAGAGTGATCCTCTCTTTCCTTGTAATTAGAAGAGAATCATATTCCCATCACAATGTAGATCTCATAACAATGTTTCTAAACACTTAAGTCATCACTTGAGGTTTTAGAAACATGATTTCAACTCATGGTAACTCATTTTTACCACTTTTTCATGTTAGAAGTTTCATCACTCAAAAACACAACCTGGGTGTTAGGAAGGTGTTTTCAACTCACAAAAATTTGGCCCCATCCTCATGAGATCCTCACCCATGGTAAAAATAGTATATTTATGATAGTACCCATTCCAAGAGGTACTTATCAACATTTACAAATATTCACCTATCACCATGTGGTGACCATCTCTCTAGAGCTTGCAAATTTAGGGCCATTTTTTCTGGAACCAAAGGGGAAGCTGCACTTTTTTGAATTCTTCATGAAACCTTCAAGTCTTAGAGAAAAATGGATGTTACCAACATGTATAGGATTCACATATATTTCCATTGCCTATTTTTTTCCTCCTAACTCCTTACGAGCTCCCAAAATCATCCAGAGAAGTCATATTTCACCATTAGAGTGTTTGTTCCCTACACCTAGAAAACCCGTTGTTGAGAAAATTGTCCTTGAATGAGAAAACCTTTCCTAAATCTTCCTAAATTTCCTCCAAAACTTCCAAGATTCCCCAAATCACCTTCAGATGCTTAATATATTTCTTGAACTCTCCCAAGAGGGTGTTTGATTAGCTCAAATGGCCTTTTTAGGCCTCTCAGAGGAAGTTATCTTCCATCAAGTCACATTGAACTCATCAATCATCATATTCAATCATCCCTACACATTGAAACAAACTTAAAAACCTTTTTAATAATTTATTTTGAGCTAGGTTGAGAGTGGTACTGAGGTAGGTTGGCTAGAGGAAGGACGCACCAGTGACCAGAAGTGAAATATTCAACTGTGGGCTTAGTTGTCATGCTCAAAGTTTCAATTTTTCATGCCATACATTTTTCATGACAACACCCTCTTACCACTTTCACCAAATTCCTTTTTTGTAATGCACAAAATTATTTCATTGGTGTCTTGTCCATATATGAAATTATTTCAAGGGTTTCTTGGAAAAACACAAAAGGATATCTTGAAAAGCATTTCTCTTAATGTTGATGTAGATTTGATTGCTTATGAAGTATGTGGCACTTGAATCAACCTTCCTACTCCTACACTAGGGTGAGAATGTAACTAATTTACTTAGCATAAATCTTGATGAAAGTCTTGAGTTTCTTTCTCCATAGAAAGTAAATGAATGTGTGGAATATTTTGCACATTTTCACCTACTCCTACCCTAACTTTTGTTGAGTGTTATAAATATATCGATGTGATGCACTCTTTTAGCTTCTAACTCTTCAAGTTACGTCTTATTCTTCTATTGAAAAAATGAAGATATTATGGGGTCCTTAGATAGATCATCTTCTTTCCCACACCTTACTATTGTTAATCTATATTATAAGGATCAAAGGATTATATACATGCCAACATGGGAACCAAGGTCACTCCCTTACATTGTTGATTGTGAGGATCACTCGAGTGGTCCTCTTAAAGATGCATTCCCTAAGCTTGTAAAGTAGGTACTCATCCATAGTATGATTCTACCATATTCTAAGATGAAATTAGGGATTCAACTCCATGCTCATGGGAAAATTCATGAGTCCATATATTCGATCAATTGTCACTACCTTTGGGAGTTGTGAGGTTTGTAAATTCTAATTTTGACACATCTAACACTCCTACAAATGTCAATAAACAATCCAAAAGGCCCCAAAACCTAAAAATGACTATATTATTTCCCAAAATAGACATCGATTGTAGAATTTAAACCCTAAAAGCTTTAGGTTGAATGTTGAAATCCTAAAAAATACCTATGTACTAACCAAATTAGAATATGAAAAACTATCTTCTAAACCGTGACTGATGGAGCTGTGAGACTAGTTCCATAAGGTGCAGAGTGACCCTAATTTCTTATATTTACTAAAATAAATTTAAAGTATAAATAAATAATATAAATAAATATAAAAATTAATAAATGAAAAACTTATACTTAAACCATTTATTTTAGTAAATATATCCCTCCCAAATGCACATATACAACATTTTGCAAAAAAATGAATGTATATGCATGTGCGCTCATGCATTATAACATGAGCGACATTTCATCTTCTTTGGGTTTGAAATTCCCAATCCATAGGCTTGGATTTTCCTTGGATATCCAAACCTAAGGTTTGGACTATGTAATCCATGAATAAATCCATGTTTTACAAAAAAATCAAAATCTCACGTGTACACCCCGATATCTCATGTGTTATAACATAATATTCCAAAAAATTATACTACGATGTCAAGCTTAATTTTACCTTGGTGATGATATACTTCTTTCTAAAATCTAATTAGTTTAAGGCTTTCATCCTTAATTTCTTTTACTAGTGCCTTCTTTTCTTGCCAAAACATATGCATACATTTTTGCACAATTTATGATTTTTTCATCCAAATTTTTTAAAAAAAAAGTGGTTTCGTCTAAACTCCATTCTACATGCATTAAAAAAAAAAAAAATGACTATTTTTCTCAAAGTTATGGGGGTGTACACACAAATATTTCATTTTTGGGATGTGTGCACTTTGAAAATTAGTAAAAAAATTATATATTCATCCAAAAATTATGAAAAATTAGTGGGACCTCATACATGGTATTAGCTAACTTTCTACTAAAGGGATTTGAAAAATAATTTATAGAACTCAAAAAATGGGGGGTGCACACACACAATAGGTTCTTATCTTTTTGACACAAAAATAGACATACTTTGTGTGTGCACCACATTTGACCTTCTTAATCTCCACCATTTTCAAAAAAATAGTAGTTTAGAAACTAGATTCCGAGCTCTATGGTACTTATTCTTATCACATTTGTCAAATTTTGAGCATATGCATGCCAAATTATTAGATGAAGTTCAGTTTTGCTGATTTCAAGAAAAATGTGTCCACTTTTCTTCCTTTTATAACCAAATTTCTCACAATTATGGCATTTTATATCAAAACTAAATTTGAGGTGATTATTCACCGGTTTATTATCTTTACTAGGGGTTTAAAGTTTGATTTGAACTTCTAATTCTTGTTAAATTTAGAAAAAATATTTTCATTTTTTTGAGCAAGAAGTGCCTGAGTGGTATTTTCCTTTGAATCAAAGTTCGCATGACTTGTTCTTCCGAAAGTAGGAGAGAGCTAAGTGTTACATAAAAGTATAACAATTTGTCATGAATCAAATTACGCTTACATCCATCTAATTAAGATTTAATATTTTAAATTTTAGCTAAAAAATTAACCACTTTTCGTCTCCCTTCATGGGAGTTTTCATTAGTTCAAGAATCAATTTTATAAATTTAGAAAGGCATGTACCTTTGTGAATTGATTCTAACAAATTCTAAGCTTCACTAGGATTTTCTTGGTTTATAATGTGTAGCAGAAATTTGTCTTGCACACTTTGCAAAATGATTAACATTACTTCTTGCACTTTCTATTGAAATGTAGAAATGTTGCTCATGTCATTTATATACTTATTGGTGCATTTTTTGTAGCATTCATGAAAGTACAAATATTTCATGCCATGAATTAAATTTACTGAATCAAATTTTCTAGATGTTGTAGTTAGTATCGTTCAACATCTATGACTTATCAATACTAAAATGATTAGAACCCATTTTTAATGAAACTTTCAAACTCAAATTCAAGATGAAAAATTAGATCTTTACGAAAAAAAGTATATTCAATTATTATTCTATACTTTTGATAAAAATAGGGTTTAAGGAGTATTCAAGGAAAAAAATGCAAGAATGTTTAAAACCTTAGTAAATTATCTTTGTCATCTCTATATGCAATACATGCCAAAATTTGGAGTTTTTCTCCTTTTGACATAATTAGCTCACCACCGCACTCTAACAAACACATAACAATAAAATGATTTGTCAATTTTATTAACAACTTCATAAAAAATATAATGATCTTTGGTTAATAACAAGATGTTATACATTTTTCTAACTTATATTGAAGATAAAAATCCCTTGAATAATCTAAGGAGATTTAAAATAAGATAAGATAAGTATTTAAATTTTATCAACTAAATCCTAACAATGAAAAAAATTAGGTATAAAATAATTCATAATATTTTTGGATGGGTTTGGAACTCTTGATCTATAGTTCTCATAAAACACTAGTTACCACACACACACACACACACACACACACACACACACACACACTTACTTTATGGTTTACAATCTTAAATAAATAAATAAACCATATTTCCAAGCATATTTTATGTTCCACATAAGGATCCAAACTGGAGCACATATAAAATAGCCAACTCAATGACCAAGTGCATGTCACTTATCTCATGCTCAACCATGCCACATCCCATGATGGACCCGCTAAGAAACATGCCAACCAATGCCCCCATGCTCTAATGTTTACAAAAAAATACACATGGATTGAGACATATGATAAGAAAATAACATACGTGATCCCAAATACCTCATCAAACCAATATTAAAGTGATCTATGATGTATTTAAATGCAATGTTGTCCCATTTGGTATAAAAATCAATGCATAGCTCACGAGAAGGGTCAAGATAACTAGTGGAGCTAACTTGAATTTACCATGGTCAAATACCAACTCATATTCAAAGCTAACCAACCACAAATCATACACATGGAAAAACTTAAGTGCTACTTTATAATGCCTAGTGGCCAAATTATGGAAAAACATAATGTTAAGTGGACATAACATGGAACAATTCCCAAAGATCAACACCAAGTGGTAATACATGCCATATTATTTACAAATTTGGTCCCCATAGTTATTGTGCATGACATTCATACTCACCTCAACATAATTCTACATGCCTCGGTGGAAAACTCACCAAATTTTCAATCATGTCACTATGGACCGATTGACTAAGCATATCCCACTTGTCATGCCATGACCAACAACAAAGGATGGTCCATTCACCTATTAATAAGATATTAACTAGGGGAGAGGACCCTATAACCGTGCACCTAACTTTAGGGGCACGTAGATATATGTAGGTATGTCAGTAGCATAAAAAAATTATATCATTGTGTAGCGTATGATCGTGCCATATCAAAATTTTCATTTTATGTGTTTATTTGGAGGGAAAAGTAGTTTTTGAATTGATTTAATATGAATAAAATTAATATAAAGCATTTGAAAGAGGGACCATGACCGAGCGCCCTATGTGTCACATTCTCATTGAATATGTTTCACCCGATTCTAGATCATTTTTCTGAAATTTTACAAAACAAATAAGGGTAAAGGGCTAGGAGGAATATCTTTCAAATGCTGGTTATAGGTTGTTGTGCGTGTATGACTTCTTAATCCACAGGTTGATCGTGAGAGCTTCTTTTTGCTTGAGGAACTACGAAATGGAAACAAGACACCAAATAAAAGCTAAACAAGTATATGCGGTGGACTTCCCTAGCGTATGCTAGATCCAGAAGTGTGATACTTCCTAGATGGCTGTCAATCCACTGTTTAAAACAACTTAATGCTAACAATAAAGGAAATCCTATTGTAGTTAAAATGATTTAGGTATCTCATTCGTCTACAATAAGAAAATTTGTTCACAACAAGCTAAGCTATGACTAAATCTAAAGGTCAAGGTCTTTGTCAGAATATAGGTATTGGTTAGGGTCAGGTTCTGGGCCGTTTTGGGTATTGGGTAGAGAGTGGAAGCTCTATTCTTAGTTTCGTAAAAACACGAGACCAACGTAGGTCCTGGTATGACTAATGTCGGTTTAGGTTAACCGGTGATGGTTGTAGGTAACCGGCGTCGGTATGGTCGTGGTATAGGAAACTCAGTAAAAACTTGGTGGGGTGACAGATCTGAGGCTAGATGAAAATGGAAGGGCAATGACAAGGTTCGTGTGGGTCTCAGGTATGCACATGAATGATTAAAATCCAGGTATGGGTAGTTCAAGGGTATGGGTGAAGGGATGGTCAAGTTTGCATGGAGGTAAATGGTGGTGGAATGGAAATGGGAGCAGAAACTAATAACAAAAGTAAAATAATCTACCAAATGATAAATGGACAAGTGCTGGTTAACAAAGCACTTACTATTTGTACAAGCTTGATGTCTGGTTGGCAATGGTGGGTGATCAAATGGAAGGAACTTGATGTGGTGCTTGACGCTTCCCGATGCTCCCGTGAAGGCGGATAGTTGGCTGTGGGTGCTTCGATCTTTGCTGCTATGGGTGCTCTGATGTGTGTACGAATGCTCATTCTAGCTTGCATGTAGCTCTAGTTTCGTCTCTTGTTCTCAAAAGATGTGTCCATCTCTCAAAATGTGCCAACCTTGAAATAAGGTTGTTTTGGGGATTAAATGGTAACCGACGGCGGGTTTAGGGTAACCGACGTCGGTTAGGTAGGATTTACTAGGTTTACTAAACTAGGCAAATACCTTTGATTATATGGGATCTCGTTCATTTTTTCCCACGCATTAGAATGGAAGCTTCCTTTCTAATGACGGGAATGTGGTTAGAGGGAATGTAGGCTTTGATTTTTAGGGTTTGGGTAGGTCTTAGTTAGTTATGGCAACATACTAAGAATAGGTCTTAGAGTGAGGTGGCTAGATGAGGTGTATAGGTGAGGTGGATGTGTGGGCATTATCTCAATTAGGATATTTAAATAATAAATATTGTGAGATAATGAATTAATTTAATTTAATTAATTAAATTAATATTAGAGTGGGGTGAAAGGGGCCATGGTTAGGTGAATGTGTTCAAGGTGTTTATTTGACGAGGGACCAAGGGGAGTGTGACCCAATTTTGGTGTCTACAGACTCTTAAAAAGTGTCATTAACTAAAAAGTGAACAATTATTGGTACTTTTGTCAACAACCTATGGTGAAAAGAGATGTACATGTTTTGGTGCATGCTCGGTTATAGGGTCCTCTCCCCTATGCATAATACTTTGAAGTTTATTTATTTTTATCATTGATATATGTTTCAAAATAAAATGCGAGTCCTAAAATCTTGGAAAATGTCTCCAGTTATAAACATCCAGTTAACCCTCTGTTCTACAAAATTGAATTCTTTCCAAGGTTACTAAAAAATTAAATTAAAACTTCTTACCAACACTTGAGATTTAAGGTGGGACCGCTCCACCTTTGAACTAAACTAATTAGCTTTAAAATATTAAAATAAAAACTTAGGTAAGAGAAAAGAGAGTGTAAAATTAATTTGGGGGTCCATTTATAACCCGGGGTAGGTTGTAACCACCCCACTAATCAACAACGGTAAATATTTAAATAATTTAATTTATCTAAACCAACCTTGCTATGATGCCATGTTAAATGTACGAATTAAATAAATAATACAAAGTTAATTTAACGTTATAAAAAGATGACATAAATTAAATACACATTATACAATTCTAACACCATTTTTATGTGGAAAACCTTGTAAGAGGTAAAAAAACACAAGTGAATAGTAATTTCCATTAATTGAGAAACCTAAACCTTTACAAAGTCTAGTAAACCATTCTCCACATCACTCCTCTCCAATTTACATGATTTCAATTTCAAATTGAATTTATTTTTATTGGGCTAGGTGCCCATTATAATCTGGGTGACTAGGTGTGACTTCCCATGAAGCACCCCTCCACATTAATTGATTTTTAAATCAATTAAACCATAAACTATAGTTTATATTAAATAAATAAATAATATTTCATATTTTTATTTATTTAATTATAAAATAAAGTTTATAACTTATATTTAATCTTATAATTAAATATAAATAAGAACAATAAGAGGGGATAAACCCTACTTTATATTATTGTTCTAACAACCTTCACCTTCTCATGATCACCCACTAGACGAAATAATTGATCCTATTGTCCCGTGCCACTTTCTACACTCGTTATTAATTTTAATGAATTTGATTTGGATGATACTCTTATTTCATATACTCTATATATTCATGTATTTATCAATAAAGTTCCTATCCATAGTGTTTTGGTCGATCCACATAACAAGGAAAATCTATGTACTTTCAAGATACTTCACTCCCTTGGTTATTCTAAGAAGAACATTACATGCACCCTATTTATTATTATGGAATATTATTTTCTTATTTCAAGTGACATGCATTTAGGTCTACCATGGTTACACACTCTTAGGGTTGTCCCTTCTATTTTACACAAATTTTTAAGTTCATTCACCAACAACAACTTGTCACCATTCAAGGTATTCCTTTTGAGGCTCCTCTTCCCATGTTATCTCATCATGCTTCTACAATTCCTCCTTCTAAATATCTTGCTAGGTATATTGTACACACACACACACACACATACATACATATACACATACATATATATATATATATATATATATATATATATATATATATATATATATATATATATATATATATATATATATATATATATATATATAATACCATTTAAAACTCAGATATTGCTTTAAATTAAAGATACCTAAATGTGATATCTTTATACCTAGCCACTCTCTTAAAAATTACAAATCTATTAGACATGTATAATCTAAATAACAAGCATCTATGATCTAAATAGTGTTATGTCCAATATTAATGTTTACATTATAATTGTTTTCATTTAAATCCTTTTCTTTAAACTTCACTAAGCTAAATTATTTATGTCATTAAATAGAATGAATGAGGTTTCTATCCAAATAATAGACGTATAAGGTTTTCTAATATAAAATTATTAACAAATCAAATTCAAATAAACTCTTTTGTATTTAATCCCTTCTAGAAATATGCAAATTTTAATTTATTTACTTTTATATAACATATTTGAAAGAAATGTATAAGGGTCATGTTGACCAAAATAAGCTCACACTTATTTTTAGGTCAACTAACACCATTTTCCCCTTTTGTGCTTGAATGTGATTTTTACATATTTTAAGCACTTAAGGCCCCTAAAGCATTTCCATCGAGATATGAAATTTCTTCCCTTTTCGTAGATATAAAGATGTCCTTCCAACTCTTCATATTTTTCAAGTTACAAAGCCGGGCACTCTGGAAGGATTTTTACCAAATGCGGGCCGACGGGCCTAGGGAAGAATTTTCACCCATGGAAATTGTGGACCGGTGGAGGCGGAAGACATTTTGACATTTTTGCACTTTTGCAAAAATGCACAAGTATAATTGTGGGCCCATGGGCCAGAGAAGGATTTCTCTTGAAACGTGTAAAATGCGAGCCGACGAGCCTGGATATGTTTTTTTGGCCCAAATGGAAAATATGGGCTAGTAGGCCCGGGGATGACTCAAGTGTAAAAGTGGGTCTGCGGGGCCATGGAGGAAATTTTTCCCAAGTGTGAATGCGGGATGACAGGTCATGGGGGACTTTGGAGCTTTTACACTTTAGTCAAAATGGCGTAGTTTCAAGTGCGAGGCAAGCCCGCAGCTCGCGGGGTCTCATCGGCCGTTGAAAAGTCACAAACCCATGGAGGGTGCCACGTGCCTCATCGGCGCAACTCCAAGGATAGAATCTCAAATGGAGACCCCAAAGAAGTGCCAAGCTTACACGTGTCACAAGCACCAAGAAAAGGGGACAAAGTCGATAGCTGAAAATTCAAAATGGGGCGAGCCCAGTGGAAAGTGCCACGCGTCAACTCGGCCCAACTTCAAAGGAAAAATCCGGAGTGGGTTTCCAAATGAGCGCGAGGCTTCCACATGTCCCAGGTCTAAAAAGGGGATAGAGACAGCTATTTAAAATGACTAAGTATAAGGGTGTCGAGGAAGCCTCCACGTGTCTCATTGGCACAACACCAAGGTTGGGTCCAAAGGGTGGGTTCCCAAATGTGCACAGAATCTCCACATGTCTAGGGTCCAACGAATTCAAATGGAGCGGATCAAATTGGCTAAGTATAGAGAGCCGGCAGATGGCGCCACGTGTCACATCAACACAAATTCAAAGGTGTGACCCAAAGCAAAGACTCAAACAAGCATTGGCCCTCCACGTGTCCAAAGCCCGAAAAGACAGCGTAAGGTCATTGAAAATTCTACGGAAGGAGCTAGGTGTCAACACAAACAAACTTCAAAAGTAAAATTCAAAGCAGGTTCCCAAATGCGTGCTGAGCTTACACATGTCCAAGATCAAACATATGGCCACGTTGAGTAAAAGGGACTTAGCCAAAATACAAAGAAAAGAGAAAGGCCATGGAGAGAGCCACATGTCTCTTTGGTGCAATTTCAAAGGCGCGGCCCAAAAGGCAATCCCCAAATGAGTGCTAACTTGCCATGTGGTTAGAGTTTGAAGAGGTAAGCTCGGCCATTAAAAATCCAAAAGCTTGCGGAGTCCTCCACGTGTCTTGTCTACGTAACTTCAAAAGAAAAACTTGGGGGCGTTTCCAAATAAGCACAAAGCCTCCATGTGTCTCGGGTTAGGCACAATGTCTCCACCAATGGGAAGGACTTAGGCAAAATACAAAGGAAACCGAGGAGCCCACGAAGCCGCCATGTGTCAATCTGGTGTAATTTCAAAAGTGAAAGGAAAGGGGTGAATCTTCAAGATGCATGAGGCTGCCACATGGACCTCTGTATGGATAGACCCTTTTAAATATTGCATGCTGCGACCATGATCTTTAGACAACCATATCTTTCGATTGGAAACTCAGATTTGGGTGGGAGAGGACTTTTTGGAAAGATCTCGGCATCGGCTTCTCACCTGCCTCCATTAATGCTTCAACCTCGCTAATTTTAGGGGTTGTCAAGTGTCCCACTTTTCACCATGATGAAGAATGGGCCTCATTCTTTCCCAATAAGGGACAATGACAGAGGCATGGGTGTTGCAGCGAGACTCTTCATTATGGCAGGTGGAATTCAATGCATCACAGGGTGGTTAGAACAAAGTTTGATTTTCCCTCTCTCTTTCTCTCTCATTCTTCTATATATTGTAAAGGGGGCATATTCAAAGGGTTGGTCATTGTTTCTCCTCTGCCCCCTCTCTCTTTTTCTTCTTTAGGGTAGAATGCGGAGTCTAAGCCTCCTCTCATGGCTCTGTAATGGCATTTTCTTGCCTCTTGCCCACTAATGATGTACTATGTGAACTTTTGGAGCAATAAAATATGTTTCGTGATGCATCTGTCCATCCTTTGCTTATTTTATTGTTTCTTCTCACCCCTCATCATTGTAGGGTATACTGTGCATACTCTGATGTTTATTGCAGGTTCTGGGAGCTGTGCTTAATGGGTCTTGAAGTGGTGTCGTGTGACATTTATCTTTGGTCTGTGGTGCATCTTGTCCACCCCCTCCTCTGCTCACCTCTCTCCACTTCAAGCAGTTAGATCCGTGATCAACCACTTCCTTTTCTGGTGTATCACCGCTTAGTGTAGGCTCTCTTTCACTCTTTCTCTCTCTCCATGTCTCCTTGGAAAGGTTAGATTAGGATTAGATAGGTTTTTCCTACACTGGAGTAGCTTGTGGCAGGTAGATTAGGAAGCAGGAACCAACCTTCTCTAGAGGTCCATCTCAAGTCCGCAAGTCCCACAGCTTGAGAGATGGTCCAATGTTGTGCAATCACACCGAATGCCCCACTCAGATACTTTAGGACATTTGGGGTGCTGTGATTTTGCACTAACAGGTCCCATATTCTAATAAATTATTTAATAATTTTTCTTTGATTTAAGTGGTTTCAAATCGGATTTGCCAATATGATATTGATTTATTTCTCAAACAAGTTTTCTTTGGTTGGGTTTAAACCACTTGTTTAGCTTGATAAAAATAAATTATAATTATAAGGTTATATACTTTTTAATAGTTTAAGGTTAATCACATAAAAATAATATATAGGAAATACTAGTAAATTATAGCACAAATGTACCAATTTCACAAGTCTTTTGAGATTTCTACATAACATAATTTAGATTTGTAGCAATGAAAAATAATAAGATTGTATATATTAAAAACATTCGAAAACAATTACACAATTATATATGAGGAGTTTCTCCTACATTCAAGGAGAACAAAATCTACAAAATTCTCCAGCACACTATCTTATGGGTGTTCTCACAACCACCCAATATTCCTCCAAACCTATTTACGTGTGTGATTATAACAACCATTATACATGTAAATCATATAACTAATTATTCAACAACCCTCACAAATATACTAACTATTACAATGGAGCACTATAGTATAATTATTTCCTAACATTCCCCCTTAGTGCGAACATGGGAGAAAAACAATCGCACTTCTTTTGCAGCTTGCCACTCGTGCGTGCTCATGATCTGGATGGTTTTTTAGGAGAGCCAACAACCTTCAAGGATGGTTTTACTAGACAACCACCAACCAACAAGGATGGTTTTTTAGGATAGCCAACAACCTCAACAAGGATGGTTTTTCAAGTGGCTTACCAACAACCACAACAAAGGATGGTTTTACAGGACAACCAACAACCCAAATATCATGATGTTGTTTTTCCTTGTGCTTTCATCTTTTCCACTATGTTATCAAATTAGGGAAGTACATAGGTATTACTTACTCACTGAATATAAATTTGAAAAAAGGCATAAATGACAATGGAACATTGAGATCATGTTCCCCCCTTAATGTGAATTTTCCACTTATTTAACACAAAACAATAAATTTGAAATGGAATCACAATGTGCACAACTGAAACAAACCAGTAACTCAAAAAGAAAGTAATCTCACACCACAATAATGCCATCACAACTTTGTGCATTGGCCTCTTGTCATTGGTGACTAACGAGAAGTCGTTGATTGACCTCCATCCTCCAAAGTGTTTCCATCCTCTAATGTGTCGCTTCTTACTCATCGATGAAGATTTGGAGCTCAACACTTTTCACATTGGATTCTATTTGTATAACTTCACTCCCTAATTTGGATGTCACGTACAAGTGATAATACATTTGTGAGACAATTTTTCTTTTTACAAAATTTGAAAACGAAGACTAGCTAAAAATACGTTTGACAAAATGAATTTTTTTATTTTTGAATTTGATGACCAAAAGACTAATGACTCAATACACTTTGACGTAAAAATGACTTTTAACTCAAAGATTTTTTTGACAATATTTGACATAAAATCACTTTTACAAAATCCAATGACTAAATAATGACTATAAAACTGGATTTTATAATGACTATAAACTAAAAAAATAAAACTTAAAATACATAAAACAACCAAGATCTAATAATAGGACAAAGATTAAATAACAAAATTATATACTCAAAACTATGCATTATGTCATATAATTCTATGACACAAAAATGTCTATATACCAACTATATAGGACTTAATAGAACAAATATTAAATAACTATTCGAAGCATAACGAAAATGACTTTGACATTTTTAGTGATATGACTTGCATAAATCATGTGGAGATTAAATAGAAAGTAGAGAGGAGCACATACCAGTGGTAGTTGAGTTGTAAGACAGTGAGCTAGCCAAATTATTAGAGTTGGTGTGTATTGTTCTGGAACCAATGAAGACAGATGTCACTAAAATAATCTTCCAAAACATGGAAAATTTGACAAATCTCAGCCGCAATGAACTTGCAGCTAGCTGTTGGGAGGACCAATGCAAAGAAAATAATACCAAAACCGTTGGGAAATAAAAAAGCCACTTTGAATACCAATGAAATGTAAAGATAATCAGGAGATGAGATGACAGTAGCGTATAGATCATCGAATCTTTGCCTTCATGTGCCAAATCCATTTACATGATTGTGTATGCTTCTTGACGAACGAGAGCTCAATTTTTTTAGCGTATAGTCCTCAAATGTGACAGTAACTATAGAATGACCTGGTAATAGACCAAAAGGTGCATATGCTACTGTATATCTGGAAAATTACTCATCGAATGTGGATGGATCACGAACCTCTTTGATCAGTTACTGAGATCTTCTAGTTGCTGATCAAAAACTAAAAATAAATGGCGCTGTTACATATTATAAAATATGACATGATTAGAATTCGCATAGGTCTTAGTCAATGTTAGAGAACAATAGGTGGAAGTGTATCCCTGGATTACAAATTTTTGAAGCAAAACAGACATTTAAAGAGGCTCTCGAATGGATTAATGGCAAAAAGAAAATGCATGATCCATTCTTTAATCGATATACCTTGAGATGTGGGCGTAAATGGTTGCTTTTGAAAACCAAATGCAACATTTGACACCACACTTCAGCTGTGGCCAAAAAAATACAAATACTACGAATATATATTCGAATAATAAATGAAATTACAGAACTATCATGAGAAGGGCGACCATAGATGGTAATGGTTCTGCCCTAAATAGGCTAAGAATTCCATACGTTCTCAAAGCATAGTTTAGATTTGCAGAGATGAAAAAAAAAAAGATTGTATATATTAATAAATATTCGAAAATAATTACACAAATATATAGGAGGATTTTCTCCTACATTAAAGGAGAACAAACTCCATAAAATTCTCGTGCACACTATCCTACTATCCTACGGTGTTCTCACAACCACCCAATATTCCTCTAAACCTATTTACATGTGTGCTTATAACAACCATTATTCACCTAAATCATATAACTAATTATTCAACAACCCTCACAAATATATTAAGTATTACAATGGAGCACTATAATATAATAATTTCCTAACAATCCTCTTATACCAAATACGATGGAAAATTTTCCCAAAAAGGTAAGAAACCATAATTTCAATTTTAATTGATTAAAGATGTCAAATCTTAATATTTAACCATAATGAGTGAGATAACTATAACACATAAGTATAAAAGTGAAAAAAATTAACTCGAGATAAACTTAAAAATACACATAATATCTTTATTGTATTAATTTGAAATATCTTAGGTTGTATATATTCGGAGGAACTTTGATGTGTATAACTTACCTTCAAAGTGGAAGAACTCGACACAACCATAACTTATCCCTATTAGATGCACCCTTTATACCTTATCTCACTCACAAGGTAATTTCATTTTACTTCCCCACTTAAAAGGTTTTCTTATTATAATTTAGTATTTTGTATACATTGAATTTTATCCATTCATATTCCATGCCATCGAGTGAGGGTCCATTATATATAATATTCCAAAGGATCCTACCACACACTTCTAATAACATTATTACATTAATTACACACCCATGCTATCAAGTTTACTTATTTATTCATATTTACCCATGTTATAAGGTGATTACATAATTATATTTTACTTGTCTCTTAATATTTTTTCATCTAACCCTTTTATTTCAACCCATATCCATATAAAGTTGGGCTTTTTAGTTTTTTTTTAATAAAAATAAAAATTAATCTATGAAATATAAATATAACTTCATGATTTAAAAACATGGATAATTAGTCACATAATAATAAACTTGCAAAAATATGCATGTTCCTTTTTTTGAATTTTCTACATAAAATGATCTTGGCTTGAAAATATCAATCTTGGATAATATCACCTAATGGTTTAGTACCATGTTAGTTATTTTTCCCCCTTTTAAAATTCTAATCTTGATTTGTAGGTCTTTGTTCGTGTATATCTATATTGTTGTCATGAGACTGAATGTGAAATTTTCATTTTTTAAAAAAATGGATAAGTATCTTGATCCTCTTGGTTGTATTTGCCTTATTTACATGTCAAGTATGAAGAGAGAAATTTTAAGAGTTATTCAAATTTTGGGTTATTTTGAGCTTGGTTGGATGAATTGGTCATTTGAGGAACATGAGGAACTATTACTTTGTTCCTCTTGTTCTCCTCGCATTGCCGCTTTTGCTTGCTTTTTACCTCACTAAATGGGCAAAGTCGGGTGTATTGGGCACTTTAAGCACAGTTGGAATTGTTCCTTACTTCTCCTTGTTCACCGCTTCCCGACATCACCGATTCTCCGCCTTTCCCCACCTTATCGGTTATGTCAGCAATTTCGGGCCCCGAGGATACTCCCAATCATGTTCTTCATGGCCCTCCATTATCTGTAATCCCACTATTGCTGATTCCATCGGGCATGTTAGAAATTTAGGGAACTTTGGGTACCCGAGGAATGGTTTCTCACTTCCCTTAGTTCTCCACAACTCTAACTTCTTTGTAATATATTAGAAAGGTGAGTTATACAAAACTTGTTCCGTTTGTTCCTCCCAATGCCAACATATTCGCCTTTGAACACTATTTGAGTGTAGTTGTTTTGAGAGCATGTTCCATCATGTCTCATTGCACCCGACTCACGGTTTTAACACTAGATATGGTGGAAAAGTGTAGTGTTTAAACTCCCAAAGATTATAAAACTCCTCCCACTCGACCTTTTCTCACATTTGCGTTAAAATTAACCCTTCGCTATCATTTGTGCTCTCTTGCGTCCTAATACAATGTTTTGCTCATAACTTTGCCACTTCTTGCCCAAATTCAAAAAATTCAGTTGCATTGTGAGCGTGAGGAGCTCACCTTCATCTGCATCTAAAAGGTGAGTATTTTTATCCTTGTTTCATCCACTTTGGCATTTGTTTAGGTTTTTGTGATTTTCCCCTCAAATCCTCTCAAAAACCATTGTGAAACTATTGTCTTTCCTTATTCCTACCCAACTTTCCATAATGAAGTTTCAATATGTTGGATATGAGCATATCTCCTCACTTGAAACCTATGTCCCTAAGATAGGAGACAATGATGTAAAACACATGAATTTAGATGATTTATGGGCTAGAATGAAGGATGAAAACCCAACCCCATTAGCCCGAAGCATTATGAATAGTAGGTTAGCTCATGCAATAGGTTTTCCTACATATGTACTCGATACAATCATATCATGCACCTCTAGTTTTGATCCTCAAACAAAGAACTGAAAGATCCTCAAGGGCAAGTTATCGCACAATTGGATGCTCACCATATTAACCTAGCTCTGGGTATTCCAAATTTTGAAGGTTCCAAAGTTATAACCATGGTTGATGCCCAAAGGGAATATGATCTCACTCCTATCAAGTACCAGACAATGATTTCCAAATCTTGGCTAAGATTCAAAAGGAAAGGACCATCTAAATTGCCTAAGACTCTCTACAGAATTGAATTCTTGAGGAATTATTAGATATGATAACATTATTGGCAAGGGTAATGGGTTTTCCCTCAACTCAAGAGTTTCAAAATTGGATGAGTATCTAGTGAAGGTTCACAACCCTTGAACTGGGGTAGATCATTTGTGAGAACTTAACTCAGCAACTCACCCAGGCACATTAGACCAAATTTTTTACATGACCTCCTAATTGATGTATACCATAGTTGGATACAGAATATGGATTGGCTTATCAAGCTATGAGAATAAACAAAATTTGGCTATCTATGATTTCTATACACAACTCACTTATGAAAATAGAAAAATCCACCATAGGAGGGTCAATGATGCCTTCACAATGTTTTTGGTGAGGTTGCTAGAAGGAAATGTGACAAGCAGGGTATCCCAAGAGGCAAGGTAATTGATTTTAGTTTATGGTAGCTTGTTCATACAATTCAGGAAGTTTTCCTACATCCGAAAATTGGGTTCGAGGGATCTCCATATAAACTTCCAATATATTGTAGTGATAAGATCATTTTGGTTGAGATTTGTAGACAATTAGATCTTCTTCATAGGACTTGCAAGATAAAAAAGATCTCTGGTATAAAATTTCCCATAACTTTGGGAAATTACACATGTAGATCAACCCTAGATGCACAAAATGTTGAAAGGACCATTTCCCCATTCAATTTACATCCTTATAGAAGAGGGCTTATTTTGATAGTAAGAACTTCATTGAAAATTTCTCCCACTAACATATCACCATTTGTTAACATTTGAAGACTAGTGTGAGGACTCGTATCAAGACTATGAGTTAAGGAAGAGAGCTTATGACAGATTATCCTTGCAAAAAAATAGATATTTTAAGCTATATGTGTTATCGAGGGAATGACCGATGATGGTTTAGACCTATTCACTATAGAATTCATAAATTCCTATTCAGTACACTCCTCTCTTCCCACCATTGATGGTCATGGAAGGAGAAGGCAATCCATATGATCTTAACATCCCTATTCGCTTGAGGTTAACGCATTGGTTAAAAAAAAGATCAAAGAGTTAAATGATTCAAAAAAAGGAGGTCTTTTCTCTTGGCATCTTCTTCACAAAAGGCTACTCCTACTCAAAACTCCTTCTTCCTCTCCTCTTGATTCCGGACCAAATTTTATACTAAGAAGGACAAGGCCAAAGAGGGAGAGAAGAAGGTAGAAACATCGGGACAAATAATTGATTAAGAAGAAACATGGGAGTCAGGAGGTGGAACAACCCCTAAACAAACACAACAACATGATGAAGATGTTGGTGAGAAGAAACAAGTTCAAGGGGAAGAAGAAGAAGAAAGTGGGGAAAGTGATGAAGAAGAAGATGTAATTAAAGTGACTACCCTTGATCCAGAAAACCAAAGGCTTCAAGACCGATGCTAGATGTGAGAAGACCTTATTAATCTATTGTGACTTCCACCGAGAGAGAAATGCATAAAAACAAACCTAAGCTAAGGAGGTGATGCACCGAGGAATGAAGAACATACGTTTTGCCAATTAAACACGTACTACGTAAATGCAATGCAAAATCATGCACGATAAACATATTCACAAAGTGAAAGATCGTGAGGATGCAAAATGAAACACATAGAGGGTTGAGAAACATCCACAGCCATGCATTTATTTTCTCTGAAGGTTGATACAATACACTGCAAAAAATGCCCAGAGGCAAAGGTGCATTACAGTTTCAGATGGGAGGTTTGAGCTCCACAACTCTACCTACCAAAGAGAAGAAGGGAGGGGCCAAAACAAGAATGTCCAACCTTTAGAAAGAAGCCCCTCCTTACAATTTATAGGAAGAATGAGAGAGAGAAGAGAGAGAAAGTTCAAATCTACCCCAACCACCTCAAAGTTGTATTTAATTCATCTCATTATGGTGGTAGGTGAGGACCATATCAAACCCCAAAAGTGGCAAAACTGTATTTTGCATTTTTAAGAACTTGTTCCCACCCAATTAAAGATATCCAATGTAGTTAGGTAGAGGACGCCGTAGGCTTTCCGAAAAGTCCAACCTTGTGTGAATCGAGCTCCTACCAAAAGTTATGGCCATCTCAATATCTCTCGGTCGTGGTCTGCTTCCCGCGCCGACTCGTAATGTCATGCGCTCCCGAAGGTGCGCCTAGCGCATCCATATGCATGTTGACAATCTTTTTCGTGCGCCAAAGGCGCAAATATGTTTGTGTCGACAACCCTTTTTGCGCCAAAGGCGCATTCATTTTCATGTCAACACTCTTTCTCAGGCGCCAAAGGCGCAAATATGTTTGTGTCGACACATTTTACGTCGCCACTTTACTCGCGCTAAGGGCGCAACTTTTTCCGTGTCAACATTCTTTTTCAGGCGCCAAGGGCGCGCTCTATTTCTATGTTGACATCTTTTCGTGCGCCAAGGGCGGGCGCATTTACATTTGTGTCGACATCATCTCATTGTCGTGCAACTTTTCAGCGCCAAGGGCGCATCTTTTTTCCCTGTCGACACTCATTGTTATGCGCCATTTTCAGCGCGCCATGGGCGCATCCATTTTTTGTCGACACTCATTTCGTGGCGCCACTTTCGCCATGGGCGCATCCATTTTGTCATGTCGACACTCATTGTCGTGCGCCATTTCGTTGCCATGGGCATGAGGTTTGAATTTCTTTTGTTTCTCATTTCTTCCGCTTGTCTATATCTACCCTGGGGAAGATATATACAACAATTTGGTGACTCAACGGGATCACCTGCCTGCTAGGTAGAAGATCAGTGGCCCTTTTAGAAATCCATTGGGCATGGAGTCATAAGCAATACTTGAAACCAACTTGATCTCTGATCCCGAGCCTGAAACCGCAACTCCTTCTCCGACAGCACTTTGAACTGTAGAAACAACCTGAGAGCAACGAAACCTGTGCCAAAGCACTTAGGGAAACTGAAACCTAACTACAACAAGACAATGTGCAAACGCACTTAGAGGAATTGAAATCTAAGCTAATATTTACAAGGGTAGAAATTTTCTCTTTTCAGTAGCAATGTTTAAGATAGATTCCGTTGACCGGAATCGAAAGTTCTTCTCCGTCCAATGTAGATAATTGGAAGGCATTGCTACTCTTGCACCCCGTGACCATGTAGGGGCCACTCCAAATGGCGTCAAACTTGGAATGCTTTCCTGGTCTTGCCCGATCTGCATCCCATTTTAGAACTAGATCCCCTTCCTGGAAGGTCCTTGCTCTTGCCTTCTTATCAAACCATCTTTTTACTAAGGCCTGATCCTTTTCGATCGTCTGAACTGCATGTTCTCTAATTTCTTCCAATTCCATCAACTCTGCATACCTAGCCTCCATTGGTTCGAACTCAGCTAACTCCAACTGCCTCATGAACTCCAATGCAGGCAGTTCTAATGATATGGGCAATACTGCCTCCTTCCCATAGACCAGCTTGTAGGGAGAATTCCCTGTAGACCTCTTTGGTGTTATTCTGTCAGCCCATAACGCTGATTTTAGCTTTGTATGCCATGTTCTTTGATTTTCATCCAGAGTCCTCTTGATGATTCTTAGCAAATTTTTGTTTGTGGACTCTGCCTGTCCATTACCCTGCGGGTAATAATTTGAAGAGGTGCTCAAGTAGATTCCATTCTTAACAGCCCATTCTGTAATTTTGGAACCTATAAATGCCAATGCATTGTCTGATATGATAGTGGACGGCACACCAAACCTGGTCACTATTCCTTCATAAAAGTCTAGTATGTTAGACTCATTTGCTTCCTTGAGCGCTACTGCTTCGGTCCACTTGGTGAAATAGTCCGTTGCCGTGAGAATCCACTTGTGGCCTTGGCTTGAGTTTGGATTGATGACCCCAACGAAGTCCAATCCCCATTGCATAAATGGTTGGTCAACCAAAATTGGGTGCAATGGAAGTGCTGCTTGTCTTTCTTTGCCTGTGAAGAGTGCACATTTCTTGCACTTTCTTATCCATGTATAGCAGCCATCAAGACTCGCCCAATAATAATACCCTGCCTTCATTATTTTGAGAGCTGTTACTCGTGGGGCAAAATGTCCTCCAGAATCTCCATCATGAAAATCTCGTAACACCCTCTCAATTTGACTTATCCCAATGCACCTCAATAGAACTCCATTGATGTCTTTCTTAAACAAAACACCATCAACAAGCACATATGGAATGGCTTGTAATCTGAAGTATCTCCTCTTTGCTTTGCTCATTTCTGGAGGGCATAGGCCTGTCTGTAGGAAGTGTATCATATTTTGAGTCCAACAAGGAGTAGGCACGTCATCATTTTCTTGTTCTTGATCATCCTGTAGTACCAAGGTAGTCTCCTTTTCATCACCAGCTTCAACTTTCTGACTCAAGGCTAGCTGCTCACATAGTCCCTTCCCACGTACTAGTTTGGTGACCTTGATCTCGATGTCATATTCCATGACACGAGTTATCCATCCTGCACGCTTTCTCATTCGATCCTTGTTTAGAAGGAAGTCCTCGACTCCCGCATGAGAGACTAATAATTGATCTTGTTGTTCGAGACTAGGTGCTTGAATTTCTTTAAGCTTCCCGATTACACGCAAGGACATTTTTCAATGAAAGAGTACCTAGTTTCATATTCCTCCAAGCTTTGATCAAGAAAGCAACGGTTGTTCTAACCTTTCTTTGTTTTGTTGTACTGTGATTGCAGAAATTGTGTCTCCACCACCAAAGGCATATAAAGATGAATTCCTTAGAGAAGTCTCTGGATTGACGAGAGTCAGGGCTTGAGATATAGCCTCTTTTATTGCCTCAAAACTTGCCTTGCCTTCGATGTCCACTTAAATGCCATGCTCTTCTTTAACATCAACGTTATTGGTTTTACAAGAGCCGCAAAGTTTGGAACAAACCATGACAAAATTGATCCTTCCCAAGAAGCTTTGAAGAGCCTTCTTGTGACTTGGCAATGGCAATGCTTGAATTGCTTCAACTCTTTCTGGGTCAATCGCCAACCCCTCCTTTGAAACAATATGGCCTAGAAGTTTTCCCTCGTGAGCCAAGAATATGCATTTTTTGGGATTCAATGATACCCCAAATCTTCTACATTTCTGAAATACTTGCCTCAAATGACAGAGGTGATCCGCTGCATTTTTTGAGAATACAGTGATGTCGTCGAGATATATCAAAACTATTTTATTGATCAACCCCTTGAATGCCATATCCATCGCCCTTTGGAAAGTGGCTCCAGCATTTGATAGCCCAAAGGGCATCTTCTTGTAGGCATAGGTGCCCCATTTGGTGGTGAAAGCTGTCTTGAACTGGTCATCTTCTTTCACCATTACCTGATTATACCCTGAGTAGCCATCTAGGAGAGAGAACCTCTCTGAACCGGATACTACTTGCAATATTTGTTCCATTGAAGGAAGTGGGTAATGGTCTTTAAGAGATGCCCTGTTGAGGTCTCGGAAGTCCACACACAACCTGATTTCTCCGCTCTTCTTTCTGACCGGAACCAAGTTTGCAACCCAGCTTGAGTGCTTGATCGGAAATATAATGCTTGCCTCTATTAGCTTATTTAGCTCTTTCTTCATTAGAGGCTCAATGTGAGGGTTGACTCGGTCTCTCGCTTCGCCCGATGATGGGCTTAGCATCCGATCCACCCTATGGTATGTTGTGCCAACTTTGATCGAAACCTCTTAAGTCTTCATAGCTCCAAGCGAAGACATCCGGAAATTCTCGCAAAGTCAGTATGAAATCTGATTTCTCCCGCTCAAAGGGCCACTTTACCAATTTGAAGTGTTTTGCCTTCCCAACTAGAATGGGCTCAATCTTCTCTCTTGACTCGTATATTAGCCTTTTCCTTACGGAACTCGGTCGTTAGGGTCAAGATAGACTCCAATGTTACTAAACCCTTAGGAAGCTTGTTTGTCCGCAAATCGCACTACTTGATCCCCGCATCGCCGCTCTAGTCTGTCCTGATTTCTAGCTGAGAATTCAGCCTCTTCTTGCAAGAAATTGACGATCTGTTGATCGTTCTCAAACACCTGCCAGCTTGTGTTATTATCTGGAACTGCTGGCCTCACAACTACATGGATATGTGGCTGCGTTTTTTCTCTTCTGGATGTTGTCAACCACATCAAACGTCGCTCCAATTGCTGCGAGTCTATCTGCGGCTTCATTTTTCTTCCTGGGTATGGACACAATGCTGAAAGCTTCGAAATCCTCAATGAGGTCCCATACCCTATTCTCAGTAGTTCTTCAAAGCAGTCGCTCTTTTAGCAGATGTTGTCCCCTAACTTGGTTGACGATTAGCTCGCTATCTCCAAACACTTGCAAGTTCTTTATGCCCTTTTTCCTGGCCCAATGAAGTCCATGAATCAAGGCCTCATATTCAGCTGTGTTGTTCGAACAAGAAAACTGGAAACGAAAAGCTGAATAATATTTGATGTCTTGTGGTGAAATCAACACTGCACCACCTCCAGCACCTTGCCTGCTTCTCGAACCATCGAAGAATAATTTCCAAACTTTGTTTTCATCCTTTTGTTCAGGCTGAATGATGTCAGGAATGAGTGAATTTTCCTCGTGTATACAATACATGCCCAACTCAGATTCTTCAATTTCCTTGTATGGGTCAAATTCATGACTTTTGTTTGCCCATTCATCTAAAGTCAAATCAGGAATTCCCTCAACCTTAGTACCTGCTTCTAGATCACTTGAACACTCCTCCTGATCAAAAGCTGAGCAATTTGCATTGATAGGGCCTGGTACATAAGGCTCAATATGAAAATTGGCAATCGATTCTGATCTGATTGTTGCTTTAGCTCCATACCTTGTCCTAAAGATCATGTGTGACCAATCTGCAGATAAATATCCACCGATCTTTGCAGTGAAGTCCCTTGATAGACACAACGCAAAGAGTGGCGGGAGGTCAATTACATGCATACATCTCTGCAAGACCGTGTAACATTAGGACATGAATGTAGTGTTAGGCTTAACCCTCGATGACCCCAACCGCTCCCACCGCTGCTCCATCTAGTTGCACTACTCCTTTCAAAGACTCGCTCATACTTCACTCCAGTTGATCCGCTATTTGCTTTGGCATCACTGAACTACTTGCTCCTGAATCTATCATGCAGTTGTGTACCAAGTGGTTTCCAACAATCAATGAAACATAGAATGGTGGAGGCTTCAAATTTTTCCTTGTCTGGCCCCCATCATGTTGCACTGCATTAGTGAGAACTTTCTCATGTCCTTGGTTTGATACATTTGTGGCAGACCAATTAGCCATTGCAGCTTGCAACAAATCTCGTTGCCCTGGGATCGCCAGTGATTCCCACATGGAAATGTTCACATGTGTCTTCTTCATTTGATCGATGATGTCAAGGGGGATGAATCGTCCTTTTTGCTGCCTTTACTTGGTGCAAGCTTTTCTGGAGCTTGAACGGGTGCATGTGTTGCCGCAATGTACCTTAGTCTCGTTTTTGTGCATTTCGGGGCTGCGCTTTGGTCTCGCTGCCCCTTGTTGTGTAAGAGCGGCCGAGGAACAACCGGATTGGGCGGTTGTTCCTCTACTATGCTTCTCTTCTTTGACCGTGTGTTGGCAGCCACGCCTTGAAAAGGCTGTTGGTTAACTCCACAGAAGTCTTCCGTTTGCCAATTTGCCAATGTGGTTTCGCCGAGGTCCTCTCTGCTGCTTTTGCCGCTGATTCCCTCTTGGCTTGGTTCTCGAGGCACACCAATGGTTTGCACCATCAAGGCCTCGATTCAAAGGCACCATCAAAACATGCCGACTGATCAGGAGGTAGATTGCAAGGGTAACACCACCGACTCTCCGTGCCATGTTATTTTGTGTCGGGACCAAGGCTCTCGAGGATGTCGCAGATTTGGATCATACTACCGAAATGGCCTCGGCAGCTTGAGGTTGTCCTTGGCTTTGGTTCGCAGCACCGAGGTGGTGGTCTATTTTGTTGGTATGGGGCCTAGCTTGCACGTGCTTGAGGCCGATACGGTCTAGCACTTTGAGCTTGCTGCCTTTTCGATAGTCACAAGCTCATTTCCAAGGTTCTCAGCAGCTGTTTCATGACCTCCGCAATTCCTTTTCAACTATTTGAAGAAGTCGATGCCTCATTATTGCTTTGATTTCTAGGAGTTGGAATGGGATTCAACTCGTGCTTGACTCGTCAGAGGATTTCCCATATCCGGATAGAGAGGCATTGGTGGCCTTGGTGCAAGCTTTCGCTTGATCAAACAGTTCTTCTCGCTCCGATCATTGCCGTGTCATAGACCCTCGCAGCGTTGTCCCTCCCATTGATTGATCATCATGGCTATGTCTCAATTTATAGCCTTTAAGAAATAAAGGAATGCTCCTTCGGCAAATGGTCTAACAGCTATTGGGATCCTCGTCCCATGTCCGTTGGAACCTCAAGTTGAAATCTGCCATTTGTTCGTTAGAGCCCTTTTGATTGTTGTCACACACTGCTCCAATAAGGATAAATTGTCCGCCTCTCCCCGAATTGGCTACAAAGAGCGAACAAAGTTGGTTCCACTTGTAATAGACCCCGCCGTAAGGCTCCTAAACCATCAGAAGGCCTTGCCTTTGAAAGATGAAGCCAACAACTTGACTCGCAATATCCATCATTTATTTCGTGGATCGCGCATACATTAGCAATATCCTGGATGTGATCAATAGGAGTAGTATGATTTTCACCTGTGAAGTAGGGGATATTCTTTAGCGCTGCAACTGGAATTTGATTCTGAGCATTTAGGGCAAGTGGACTACTGCCCGTGAAATTGACAAAGGGATTCGGTGGTAGATGCGCCATTATGATTGGCCTAAGAACCCTGGTTGATGCGAGAAAAGGCCTACCAGGTGGAGGTGTAGACAAAGTCCTGTTAGGCGGAGATGGTGATCTTTGTGGTCTTCTTCCTCTCCTTCCTCTGCCTGGTGATAGTTGCAAGTGGAAAAATAGCCCTTCTTCTTGAGTATTGGACCTGGTTCGAATTCTTCTCATGTGCCTAGGCAACTTGTGCTGCTACACCACTGAATTCTATCCCTTCGGAGTCGCCAGATGTGTTAGAGAACAAGCCTCAAAAGACTAGATTTTGCCAAGTTACACACCAAAACCTGACAATATTTAAACACAAATTTTTTTAAAAGACCTGCACATTTGAGATTTTAGGGTTTGGAATTTGATTTGGAATGACAGTCCCGAAAACCCAAAAAACGCCAGATTTCTGAAAACCCGAAATCCGAAATTCAAAAAACCATGAAATTTTGAAAGTCAAAATCTCAAAATTCTAGGAATACCCTTTTGAAGATTACCCCCCGATCTATCAACTGATGAAATTTTGACTTGTTTCGAGCAAGTTAAGTCCTTGAAAATCAATTTCAAAGTTCAGCCTGGAAGGTGAAAAATCTGGAATTGTAAAACCTGCAATTTTTTGGTCCGAATTTCATGAAAACTCCTTCAAATCTATGGAATGACCTCTTGGTCCCACCGGGCATGCCAAAACTGTTGGTGTCGAATCACAGCACCCCTGGGACTCTGCAACTCGATGGGTTGAGAATCTCAGTGCGATTGCACAACATGGAGCTTTTCCCAAGTGTGGGACTCACAAAAATCGGAAAAGCTCTCCTGATGAAGGCCGGCTCCTATTCCTCTGTTCAGATGCACCAATAAAATGCAGAGAGTCTACTAAAACCTAATCTAACTACCAAGGAGACAGGGAGAGAGAAATGCATAAAAACAAACCTAAGCTAAGGAGGTGATGCACCGAGGAATGAAGAACATACGTTTTGCCAATTAAACACAGACCACAGAAATGCAATGCAAAATCATGCACAGATAAACATATTCACAGTGAAAGATCAGGAGGATGCAAAATGAAACACATAGAGGGTTGAGAAACATCCACAGTCATGCATTTATTTGCTCTGAAGGTTGATACAATACACTGCAAAAAATGCCCAGAGGCAAAGGTGCATTACAGTTTCAGATGGGAGGTTTGAGCTCCACAACTCTACCTGCCAAAGAGAAGAAGGGAGGGGCCAAAACAAGAATGTCCAACCTTTAGAAAGAAGCCCCTCCTTACAATTTATAGGAAGAATGAGAGAGAGAAGAGAGAGAAAGTCCAAATCTACCCCAACCACCTCAGGTTGTATTTAATTCATCTCATTATGGTGGTAGGTGAGGACCATATCAAACCCCAAAAGTGGCAAACTGTATTTTGCATTTTTAAGAACTTGTTCCCACCCAATTAAAGATATCCAATCATAGTTAGGTAGAGGACGCCGTAGGATTTCCGAAAAGTCCAACCTTGTGTGAATCGGAGCTCCCACTCAAAAGTTATGGCCATCTGAATATCTCGGGGTCGTGGTCTCGCTTCTGCCGCCGCTCGTAATGTCAAGCGCCTCCCAAGGTGCGCCTTGGCGCATCCATATGCATGTTGACAATCCTTTTCATGCGCCAAAGGCGCAAATATGTTTGTGTCGACAACCCTTTTTGTGCGCCAAAGGCGCATTCATTTGCATGTCAACACTCTTTTCTGTGCGCCAAAGGCGCAAATATGTTTGTGTCGACACATGTTTACGTGCGCCACTTTACTGCGCCAAAGGCGCAACTTTTTCCGTGTCGTGCATTCTTTTTGCGCTAAGGGCGCAACTTTTTCCGTGTCAACATTCATTTTTATGTTGACATCTTCTTTCAGTGCGCCAAGGGCGCATTTACATTTGTGTCGACATCCTCTTATGTGCGCCAAGGCGCAACTTTTTCCCTGTTGACACTCATTGTTATGCGCCATTTTGTGCGCCTTGGTCATGTCAGGCATTTGAGCTTCTTTGATTTCTCCATTCTCCTGCTTGTCTATATCTACCCGGGGGGAAGATATATACAACAGTAAACTACAAAATCTTAGATAAACTCTCTCTAAGGTTATGAGAGAGTTGAGAAAGGAAAGCATACTTAAGAACAACTTGAGGAATAGGTACACGCACTTTTAAGTTTCATTAAGTATTTCCTCTCATCTTAAGAGACTCCGGATCCAAATCCTTTGTTTATATCTACCCGGGTTGAGAATATTTTTGATGACTCCAAAAGCAATATGTCAAGAAAATGGACTTTCAGCATTGAATGGAGAATCAAGGTCCTTAAGGAAGCTTTGACTGAGTTACGGAACATGGTTTAGAAAGGAGAGTGTTTAAAGGCTTTTTTTTTTTAGATTTATAAGCCCTTTGTCATCACATGTTCAAGGACAATTCATCATAAAATGAATTTTGTTGATTGAACTAATGGGGATTTTAATAAACTCATCAAGGAGAATTTGTTCAAGGCAAAATTTTTGAACAAAGAGAAGATGGAGGAATTGTTGGAACTCAACAATGTCATCTAAGAGGAAGAAAAAGTACTTACTTAGTATGGTGGAACAACAAAAGAAATGGAATTCTCTCTTGGAAGTTGGTTGAAAAATATCTCCAATACCATTATACCCAAATATATAGAGATATAAATAGCAATTACTAAATTCCAGCTGCATGTTTTAAAGCTCAAAGTCCTTGCATCCAATGTTCCTTTTATTCCTTCTTCTTCCAGCTCATGACTTCACTAGTTATTCTATTTTGTCATTGAATTTATTGTATAAAAAAAATTTGTAATATAAAGTCATTGAATGTAATTCAATTAATTAAGTGTTTTAACACTTAATTAAGATAACTAGTTAGTTTGGGTAGTTATCCTCTCCCCTTTTCCTATATAAGGCTTCATTTTCTTTGTAAAAGGGGTTGGATATTGGTGCATATTGTATGTAAAAACACATATTTTGAAATACAAAGAAGAACCCTTTCTTGTCTCCATTCTTGTTCTTTCAATCTTCTTTTCTTGTTCATGTTTCAGTTGGTATACTATTTTCTTTATCTAGAATTTGAAGCTTTGTATTCTTGTTCATGGGTTAATATTTGATGAACTTTGATTCAATCTGTATCTTTTTTTACTGTGAAAATTCCATTTATGCAAGCATGTATGTTCTTGAATTTCATTTACATGCAAGAGTATGATAAGATCTATAATCTTCTTATCTAAAAGTGTTGTTATTATCCCTCTCATTTATTCATTCCCATGGTAATCTTGTGGAACCAAGGAGGAACAATGTGTCCTTGATCAATAAGTTAGCTAGAACTATGTGTCCCTAATTTATTTGTCTTGTCATATCTTTGTTGTTGCGTTCTTCTACTTTTCCAGTTCTTAATCTATCTTCTATATTAAAAATCATGGGATTACTCATTAACACCAATATCCTCATTAAAGATTATTAAATGTACATTTGTAAATATTTTAGAGTTCTAAGTTTTTGGCTTAATAAGGGAACCTCCCCATTAAAGAGGAGGGATTGTTTTCCCCTAAACTATTGTTTGTGTCTTCAACGACATATTTTTTAATAAATAGTGTTTTGGTGCTCACCATGGGGCTTAAATCACAATACCCAAAAATATTTTCACCACAATTGAATAAAAATCGCTTCGAGGTTTTTTTCTACACCGGTTGAATGAAGATATACCAAAATCCCAAAGCTTAGGGCATTAAAGATCCTAATTTCTAGTTTCAATAACAACATTCTTTTTAGTCATCTCTAGAAAATGGGGAAAATGTAAGATATTTACAAACAAACCTCCAACACGAGAGGAAATATGGTTCATCTTCCCAATTGAGTACAACTCAAGCTTTGATTTTAGCTTAGTGTTACCCTTCTTTTACAAACTGCTTTTTTCCTAGAATGGTTACACTTGTACCTTGGGGACATAATATTAGGCCCTTAAACTTTGCCTAACCTCTCTATGATATTCCCAAAGGAAGTAGAAATAACTTCCCAAAATTTAGAGAATATGGCAATGTACACCTTATGAGCATCTCGTAGCATTCTATGTTGCTTGTGGAGTCCTTTGGGTCATACATGAGGATGTATTTGTCAAACTGTTTGTTGAAATTTTGCAAGATAATGTTACTAAATGGTTTTATCATCTTCTAGCTAATAGTATCACTAATTGGGATACAATTAAATCTCATCTAAATTGAGGCTAGGTTTAAGCTAATAGAAGACATCCATGCACTCTTGGCACAACTCTCCTAGATGAAGAAGGAACCTTATGAACCAATGAGGGAGTTTGTAGCAAAATTTAATAGATTGGTTCATGAAATTATAGTTGCTGCTCAACCCATCGTTGAGAATTTGAAATTTTTCTTCATCAACACTCAAATTCTTGAGGTGAGTTTCACATTAAGAAAAACATGGTTAGCAAATTTGAATGAAGATCAAGAACTATCCATAAGTGTTGAATATGACTTGATCATGTCTAGTAAGTTAAAGAAAGAACCTTCTAAGTCTAAGGCTTCCACTTTGGGGCCAAACAATTTTGATCAGTTAGTCCAAAAGTTGGATAATGATTTTATTTCTATAAAGAAATAAATTTCCCAGAATATCCCTTACAAAGATATTCCCAGGAAGAATTTTCAGCCAAGGAATCATCTTCCAACTACTCAACCCGAGTTTTTATTGAAGCTCCTCCTATGAAGGTTATAGTAATGCAACTTGCAAAGTTCAATAAGAAAAAGATGAAATTATTACATAGGAAGTTGAAGATACAGAGGAAGAACTTGAGGAAATTAATGAAGAGGTTGAATATTCTCATATTAGCTATGTTGTGTATGAATTTGAAGAAGATGATTATGAAGAAATAGTATCGGGAATGAACAATGAGTCTTATGTAGTCATGACCAGAGAAAATTGAGTAAGAAGAAAGATATTGTTTAACCTGACAAGAAAGAGAAGGCTAAGGAATCTCTTGTTTTATTCCAATTATTGCAAAGAGAGGATTACATGTACCTTCTATACACTAATAAGGTAATTAATTCTACACTTTCAAATACACCTACATATTCAACATTTGTGTTTAAAAAATGGAACTCCTAAATTTGATAATCCTAAAAATTCCATTGTGTCCAGTTAAGAAGATTCTTCTTTTTCAGGGTCTTTTGATATAATTGATCATATCAAGAAAACCAAGATCTAAATATTCGAAGCTGACTATTATCAAAATCAACCAGAGGATTTTTCCCAGTGTTTTACATTTGTAAATGCTAAGCTTTCTCAATCTACCCCTTTTTTTGAAAGGACTCTTGCCTACTCCTAAAATTCCTCTCCACAAAATTTTATGGCCTCTTCTCCCTCCACATCTGAAAACATTGAACCATTTTATGTGTCTTTGTTGATATCCGAGAATAAGTTAAGAAATTATGTCATTGACTCTAGAGCATTGGACAATTCAATACCTACACATGTAGCTCATGCATTAGGCCTTAACCTAACCTATATATTTGGTTCATGTTACTCCATGGAGACTAAAGAGGTTCCTTTAGTAGGAAGGATAAAATATTCTCAAGTAACCTTTGCAATTTTTCCTGAAAAAAGAGTTAAGGCTCCTATATTGGTTGTTGATATACCTCCCTCTTACGGAATGCTCTTAAGTAGAAAATTTTACTAAGATGTAGGAGGAGAAATCCAAATAGACTTGTCTCGTGCACTGATCCCCATAAAGGGATAAATGAATACACTTTTACCTAAAAGACAAGCCAAGTACATAATTCAAAATATTGATGACCCTTAAGAAAAAACTTTGTATGAAGACATTGGACATGGTAACTACATGATAATGTTTAGTCCAAAATTGAATATCCCTTATGTTATTCAAGATTTTTTAAATGATATTTGGACCCTCGAGTTTGATGGAAGTTGTTCTACATCCGAATTGGAGAAGGGGTAGTTCTTATTTCACCGTCAAGAGAAATTCACCCATTCTTATTAAAACTACAATTTTCTAACACTAATATATGAGGCCCTTCTTCTTGTTCTAGAAATAGCAAGGAGATGGGAATCAAGAATTTTATGCATAAGGGATGAAGAACTTATAGTCAAACAAGTCGACATTTATTTCAAGTCAAGAATGAGAGGTTGAAGCATTATTAAAACAAAGTGTGGGATTCAATTGAACTTTTTGAAGCTTTATCAATTGATGTGGTGATAAGATATAACAATTCCAGAGAATAAGCCTTGGTAGTTTCGGGTTCTTTGCTAATTCCTCATCTAGAATTTACTTAGGACAAGTTTATGATTGAGATAATTTTTAGACCCAATGTCTCGCATACAACATAGATAATTGATAGGTGTTCAATGATGAATAACATCTCATTTCCATTCTTGATTTAAAGGATAATTTTAATCAATTGTATTTTGAAGGCAACGAAGTCGGTTACCAAGTCACTTTCATCCACAACCAAGGAAGGTGTTGAATCTAAATTTAACCAGGATAGATGTATCAAGATTAAGGGTAATAAAATACAATGGGTATTTTCAGCTTAGAATATTTGTTCAACAAGCATGATCGCTATTTCAAAAGCAAGATGTCACGAAACACAAATAATTCATCCGAGTATGAAAAGGTAAACTAGGGAAATAATGAATAAACTAAACTTATTAATATAGGGAAGTGTTGTTATGTTGAAGAAAGGAATAAATTGGTCGAGTTGTTAAGAAAATAAATAGTTGTGTTTGCATACTCTTATGAAGATTTGAAGACTTTTAAGTTGTTGGGTTTCAATTTTCACTTGGAATGAAATCACGAAGGGAAAAAAAGTCCCTCCTCTTTAATGGGAGAGGTTCCCTTATTGAAAGAAGGGGAAAACCTATGTACAAATACACAATCTTTCATTCAATGGTGGTTTCCCAATATCTTGAAATGTGTTTTATGCCTAGAAAGTTATCAATACATGAGGATAGAAGACTTGAAGAGAGGAGGGAGGCAGAAGAAGACAATACTTTCAGGGAAAAGAGATGACAGAGAAAACCCTTATATGTATTGAGCAAATGAGATATAGAGTAGAACCATTCACGTTTATAACATGCACAATCCGTAGACTCAAAGTTCTTGAGATTGTATAAACTAGAACACAAAGTTTCTAAGCATGCAAGGATTAGATGATTCACAGATCAGAGCAAGAAGGAAAAAGAAAATAGAGAGAGGAAAAAGGGGAAAACCCTTGTATTGATTTCTTTAGATTCAAAATTACAGTTTCAGAATATCAAAATTCCAACCCCAACAACAGCATGGAGAAGCCATTAAATAGTTTCAAAGAATAGTTACATCGGTTACAAAAATGATGAAAACTGATTCAAGAAACCAATGTCTGAGTTTCTCCAATGTTTCGGTCGTTTCCATGTCTGGTAGCAAAACCAGATGCATTGAATCACAGTCGTCCACCCTACCTTTACAAACTTTAAATTCAAACTGTCCATGTGGGAGAGATTCAAACTGAAGTGGGCCTGAGGATGCCTTGACTTTCTATTCGGGCTTAATATTTGACTTTCTTCCTTTTGTTTAGCGGGGCCGTATATCTGACCTTGGACACGTGGCAAGTTAGTGCTCATTTGGAACCTACCCTCTAGATTTTTACCTTTGAAGTTGTGCCAGGCTGATAAATGGAGGCTTCCGCCGGTTCTTTTATACTTAGCCGATTCGGGCCTATTTCCTTCGTTTGACTTATGTTGACCCCTACACACGTGGAGAGTTAGCGCTCATTTGAGTTTCCACTTTGGAAACACCTCCTAAAATTGTGCCGAGTGGATGCATGGCTCCTTCCACCGGTCTTAGAATTTTCAACGGCCAACTCTATCTCTCCATTGACTTTCCCAACGTGGCGAGTGGCTCATTTAGAAACCGGCCTTTTGGTTTCACTTTTGAAATCATGTCATTGAGGCATGTGGAGGCTTCCACTAACCCGCTCATACTTAGTCAATTTAAATAACCGGCTCTATCCCTTTTTGGACTTGGACACATGGAGGACTCAGATGATCATTTGAGTTTCTACTTTGGATATAACTCTTAAAATTGCGCATCAAGCTGATGCGTGGCTCCTTCCATACTTATCCATCTTGGAATTTTCAACGGCCAACTCAGTCTCTCCATTGAATTTGACCACGTGGTGAGTTGGTACTCATTTGGATATTTTCCCTTTGGTTTCACTTCCAAAATTACACCGTTGAGGCACGTGGAGGCCTCTTTGCCAACCTGCTCATACTTAGTAAATTTTAATGATCGACACTTTCTCTTTTGGATATGGGACACGTGGGGGACTGGAACAAGTTTGAGAACTACCCCTAGCTTTGACCCTTGAAGTTGTGTCAATGAGGCACGTGGCGCCATCCACTGAACCTTCCATACTTATCTGATTTGGGTTTGTTTTACTTTCATTTTGGACCTGGGACACATGGAAATCCTGCGCTTATTTGAGGACTATCCCTTAGGCCCTACCCTTAGAGTTGCATTGTTTGGATGCATGGAGGCTTCCATTGTTGCTTAAAACATGGCCATGCCACATCTAATCAGAGATATCCATGTACTACCTATGGATGCTAGAGGAAAACATTGATGAGGAGGATACACGTGTCATTCCCGATTATGGGAAGAAAATAAAAAGAAGGGGAAAAAATCCACCGTTATGCCTAAATTTCAAATTGTTCTCCATGGAATGGAAAATTGCAAACAATACTAGGCTTGATACGATCCAATACTCCAAGGTACCGACTCAAAATTTGTGAAACTTGACTTCAAAAGAGGGAATTTTGAGGGAGACAATAATAGAAGGGGATGACTTGACAGAGGAACGAGGAAAGATCAAGAACCACAAAAAAACTTAGGGAAAGCAGACCAGTGCCTTATCCATTGGGAAAATAGAGTCAAAGCAAAAACCGATACAAGGCAACACACACAAGAAAAAAAAAGGAACAAAACAAACCAAAAGGAAGAGCCAAATCAAAACACACCACATAACAAAGAACAAGAAAGGGAAACAAGCCAAAACCAAAACCAAATGCAATGTACAAAAGGACTTCCTAGCCACCTAGGACTTGAACAACTTTAGGTACTTGCCCACTATAAGGAAGTGGGAGAGGAGATCCATCCATGTAATCCAAATAAAATAAGTTCTCTCCAGTAAAATTTCTTATTGTAAAAGGACCAAGCCAAAGAGAATCAAACTTACCATGGCTTCCTCGTGGCTCATGTCTTTTGTCCCAAAGCAGCACAATGTCTCCCACTTGGAAAACTTCTGGGTTTGGCTTTCTTTTCAAACAAAGCCTTCACCTTCAGTTGATGAGTTGATATCCTATCAAAAACCTGCAACCTATCTTCATCAAGCTTCTAAAGGTACAAAATTCTCTTATCCAAAGAGCTACTAAAACTTGAATCTTCAATGGTTTTCATCAGATGCAAGGCTAGAAATTCCACCATGATTGGTAGTTGAGCTTCCACACCATACACCACTTGGAAAGGAGACATTCCAATTGCTCTCTTGGGTGTAATTCTATCAGCCCAAAGTGCATCATATAGCTTCTTATGCCAATTCCTTTGAGAATCATTTACAAGCTTTCTAACTATGTTCACCAAGTTCTTGTTTGTTGATTCTTCTTGTCCATTCCTTAGGGGTAGTAATCGAAATAATGAGAAAGGGAGATCCCATACCCATAGTAGAAGTCCATCATCTCAGCAGAAGAAAAGTTGGAATCATTTTTAGTCACAATCTTGTTTGGGGTCCCAAACCTGATCAATATGTTCTCCTTAATGAAGTTGCAAACTACCTCGGAAGTAGTGCTCTTGATTGGGATGGCCTCTACCCACTTTGTGAAGTAGTCTATAGTAGTTAGCACATGATTATGCCTAGCACTAGAGGATGGGTTAAGAGTTCCAATGAAATCCAATCCCCACTATTGAAAGGGCTCATCAATCACTACTAGATTTAGTGGAAAAGTAGCCAACTTAGGTCTTCCAACAAACATTTGGCATGCTTCACATTTACCAACCCATTTTGATGCATCTTTGAACAAAGTGGGCCAATAATAACTAGCATGAAGTATTTTATGAGCTGTTACAATAGAGGATAAATGGCCTCCACAAGCCTAGTCATGAAAAGTAGAGAACAAATTCTTTTGTTGCTCCTTGTCTACACACTTCAAAAACCTTCCATCTATGCCTCGTTTGAACAAAGCATTCTCCCATAACACATATTGTGCAGACCTCAGTTTGATGGCTCTCTTCTCTTTGGCACTCAAGTGAGATGAACATTCTCCATAGGTCAGAAAATGAGCAATATCAACATACCATACATCTGTCGAGCTAAGGAATAGAACAATAGGGACATCAAATCCATCTTTGGATGAATCCTTGGCAGCTTCCTCAACAATGAGTTCACACAGGTCCTTACCCCAAACCAATTTTGTTGCTTGATGTCAAGATCATAATCTTGCACCTTTTCTACCCAATTACCTCTCTTGGTTCCAAATTCTTGCTTGAGTAAGAATGGATTTGATTGTTGTATCAGGCACCAACACCATAGAATGAGAATTAAGGATGTAAAACCTAAACTTCTTAACAACTTTAACAACTGCAAAATCATGTTTCTCCATCATGGTGTACTTTATCTCATGAGTTTTCAATAAATAACTCATGAATGTAATTGGGAGCTCATAATCTTCAGCATTCTTCTAGGCTAACACAACAGCTAGGGTATTTTTAGTTGCATAACAATAGATAATGAAATATTTTCTAAAGTTAGGGCACGCCAAGGTTGGAGTCTTTGTAATAGTTATTTAATGTCCTCAAATGATTTCTTCCCTTTAGAGGACCAACCAAAAATTTTCTTCCCTTGCATCATGTGAGCAATTCTCATAGTAAGTTCTACAAAATCGGGATGAATCTTCTTAGGAAATTGATCTTACCAAAGAAAGAATGGACACCTTTCTTACTTGATGGAAGAGGAATTTTCTGGATGGCTTGAAATCTCTCCAGATCAATCTTGATCCCTTCCTTTGAAACAATGTGTCCCAATAGCTTTCCTTCTGTGACACAAAACACAAACTTCTTAGGGTTTAAAGAAATCCCATGCTCTCTACACTTCTGCAATATTGTTTCAAGGTGTTGGAAGTGATTTTTCTTGCTTTAGAAAACACAATCAAGTCATCCAAATACATAACAATGCATTTCCCTTTCAAAATGCCAAAAGCCAAGTCCATGGCCCTATGGAAAGTAGCACCAACATTGATGAGACCAAATGGCATCCTCTTGTATGCAAAGGTGCCCCAAAGAGTAGTAAAGGTAGTCTTATGTTGATCTGTAGTATTCACCTCTACTTGATTGTACTCAAGAATCCATCTAACATAGATAACATCTATGAGCCTGTGACAACTTGCAATACTTGGTCCATCATGGGGAGAGGATAGTTGTCCTTTAAAGAACCTTGATTTAGATTTCTGAATTCCACATAGATCTAGATCTCACCATTCTTCTTTCTGATAGAACTATATTAGCAATCATGTTGAATGGTGGATGGGGAAGATGATCTTAGTCTTCAAAAGGTTTTGTATTTCTTGAAAATTGTATCAGCTATCTTTGGATTATATTGCCTTTGTTTCATTTGAAGGGTTTGATCCTGTGGATTAAGGGGAATGAGTTGTTGCATTTCTTTAGGCTGAAAAAAGCCTTAATATCATCATAAGAGTAAGCCATAACATCAACATACCTCTTCAATAGATTCACCACCTTCTTTTTCTCTTCCTGAGTGCAACATTTTCCAATGTTGACCATTTTGGGATCATCAAGACTCCTAATATTCACTTTCTTAGTCTCAATGAGATTGTCTCCGGCTCCTTGAGAAACTTTAGACTTCATATACCTATCATGTTTATCAAAAAGATCCTCCAAACTCACCAACACTTTAGGGATTTTTTTGCCTTTCATTTTGATGCATCCATCTTGATCCATCTCTTCTTTGACACCCTCTTCATTTGATGACACACACTCTCTAGGCAGATTGTCACTTCCTTCAAAGTACAATTGATCAAAGTTGTCTCTAAGCTCCAAGAAAGAAAGCAAATGCTTTGGTCATCATTGAAAACTTACCAATTATTTGCATTGTCAGGCACACTAGGTCTATGGATCATCTCAATGGTGAATTTCTCTTGAGGGAAATCAGGATGAGGAATCAACAAGGACCCTGAAACAACTAGAGAGTCAGCCCTAGTGTTCCTTTCCCTTGGCACAACTTCAATGGAAAAAGCATCAAGGAATTCAATGGAATCCCAGACTAGATTCCTATAGTGCTTCAACATTTTGTTCTTTACTTGATAAAGGTCTCTAACTTGTTTTACAATTAGCTCTGCATCTCCACGAGCAAGAAGGTTCTTCACTCCCATTTCCTTTTCCATGCTCAACCCAAGAATGAGGGCCTCATACTCAGCAGTATTGTTGGTATTTTCAAACTGAAACTTGAAGGAGAAAGGATGAACCTTACCCTCGGAGAAATGAGCACTACACCAGCTCCAAAACCAGCTGAAGAGCAAATCCCATCAAACTCCAAATTCCACACACCATTAGGGTCAAGAAACACTCCCTTTGATAGACTTTTCTCCTCTTGTGACATGATCATGTAGTTCCCATGCCCAATGTCTTCATACAGTATTTGTGCTTTAGGATCATCTTTCTTTTGCACAATATACTTTTCTTGTTTCTCGTAAACAACTTCTTCATCTTCCCATTGACAGGGATCAAGGAATGTGACCAATCCATTTGGATTTCCCCTCCTACCTCCTTACATAAATTTCTACTCAACAACATCCCATATGAAGGAGGAATATCAACTACCAAAATGGTGGCTAAGACCCTTTTCTCTGGAAAAGTAGCAAAATCTACTTGTGCATCTTTAATTCTGCCAACCAAAGGTACTTTCTTACTCTCCATGGAATAACAAGAGCCATAAGTGTGGGTTAGGGTTAGACCCAAAGCATGAGCCACTTTTGCAGGCATTACATTATCTGATGCTCTTGAATCTATGACATAGTTATTGAGTTTATGGCCAGCTATGAGAAGGGTCACATAGAATGGTTCAATTTTCTCATTAGGGGAAGTGACTACAACCACAAGGCTTGATTGAGGTGAGGAAGAGGGAGTGGGAAAAAGGCCTTTAGAAGAATGGGTTGGGGTTTTAGATTTAGAATTTACAAAGTTAACCATTTTGGCAAAGGCTTTAGGATGGGTTTGATAGAACTCTGCCTCAGAAATCTGAATCTTGGTCTTTTTAAGATGGTCTATAATGTCAAAAGATCCAGATGTGGATGGGGAATCACTACTAGGAGTAGGAGGAGCTTTTGATCTATCAACTTTATCATTTGTTGGACAAGAATTCTTAGAAGAAAAGTAGAGGGAGAAGGACTAGCAGAGCTTACCTTTTGGGTGGAAGTAGTAGGAATAGGAGCTCCTCTTCTTGTAATCACCGGGATGGTGATGGGGTACTCCTTGGATCTTTTTGCAGGTTGCACCACTTTTTCCTTTTTTTGGTCTTCTCTAGGTCATAACAACATATGACTCATTGTTCATCTCAACCACTACATCATCATAGTCATCTTCATCATCCACACCTTCAGTGGTGAGGAAATGAACTCGAGAACCACTAGGATCCTCCATTTCTTCATCATCTTCCTCTTCTTGTTCATCATAGAGCCCATTTTCTTCCTCATCATTAGGCTCAAGAACCTCACAAGTAGCATTGACAGGAACCTTGATGGTTGGGCCTTCATAGCCAATTTAGTTTGAGGGGAAGGTAGGTGGTTCAAAGGGAAAAGTTTCCTTGGAGTATCTTGATAGGGAGTATGTTGAGCCAACTATTTCTTTAGAAATGAGATCATTTGCAAGATTTTACACCAACCGATCTGCATTACCTTTAGGAGAAGAGGAAGAAAAGATGCTTTGGATTTGAAAAAATCCCTTTTTATATTTCTAGACATAATCAAGTCATCTTCCACACTGACATCTAATCTCTGATCAACATCCAAAGTTGCAAGATTTTCTCTCCTCAGGGCATAGCTTACTTCCGGCAATTGAGCATTCAAGAAGAAACACTTCTGAATCTGATCAACAGGCCTAGTATTTTGTGGAATCTTGTTAATCAACTTGTTGAACTTGGCCACAAATTCTCTCATAGGCTCATGTGGCTCCTTCTTGATTTGAGAAATATGAGCTAGCAAAGCATGCACATCTTCAGCAGGTTTGAAACACTACTCAAATTCAGTCCTCATAGTAGTCCAATCGGTGATGGTCCCAGCAGGAAGATGGTAAAACCAATCTGCAGCATTGTCTTGCAAGGTCTCCATAAATAGCCTAACAGAGACATCCTCATGTTCAACTCTAAGGACCCCACATGCAACAATGAAGGCTGCAATGTGTTCATCAGGGTGCACTTTTCCATCACCTCTAAATTTGGAAAATTCTTCCTGTTACCCCTAGGTAACTCATGCAATGGTTGAGGAAGAGCCAGAGGCCCAACTCTTTTTCCCCAAGGCCGAGGTGTTTGCCATCCTTGGAAAGATTGCTTGAAGTGGAATTGAGACACCAACAAGAACTAGGGCACGAAGATTAGGGATAAGTTGTGTTTGAGGAATGCTACTACCATAAGCTCTGTCTTCAACAGGAGGTGTGCTTGTGGAACAGAAATCTTCTATTTCTTCTTGTTGGAAGAAGTTGAAAACTTTGTTGATCCAGGAGTTGAAATTGGGGATCTTCAATTCCAAGATCCCTTCTACCATGAGTGTATCTTAGAGTCATCGATCAAAGAAATGATCAAATTAGTTGTTCTTTTAGAAAGGAAATTTGTTGAACAAATCCCCAGTAGAGTCACCAAAAACTATTGGGTTTCAGATTTGCACTTGGAATGAAACCACAAGATCAGGGGAAAAAAAGTCCCTCCTCTTTAATGGGAGAGGTTCCCTTATTGAAAGAAGGGGCAAAACCTATGTACAAATACACAATCTTTCATTCAATGGTGGTTTCCCGATATCTTGAAATGTGTTTTATGCCTGGAAAGTTATCAATACATGAGGATAGAAGACTTGAAGAGAGGAGGGAGGTAGAAGAAGACAATAATTTTAGGGAAAGAGATGACAGAGAAAACCCTTATATGTATTGAGAAAATGAGATATAGAGTAGAACCATTCACATTTATAACAGGAACAATCCGCAGACTCAAAGTTCTTGAGATTGTATAAACTAGAACACAAAGTTTCTAAACATGCAATGATTCACAGATCATAGCAAGAAGGAAAAAAAAAGAGGAAAAGGGGAAAACCCTTGTATTGATTTCTTCAGATTTGAAATTATAGTTTAAGAATATCAAAATTCCAACAAAACAATAGCATGGAGAAGTTGTTAAATAGTTTCAAAGAACGGTTACATCGGTTACAAAATTGATGAAAACTTATTCAAGAAACTAATGTCTGAGTTTCTCCAATGCTTCTGCCATTTCCATGTTTGGCAGCAAAACCAGATGCATTGAATCACAACCATCCACCCTACCTTTGCAAACTTTAAATTCAACCGTCCACGTGGGAGAGATTCAAACTGAAGTGAGCCTGAGGATACCTTGACTTTCTATTCGGGCTTAATATTTGAATTTCTTCCTTTTGTTTGGTGGGGCCGTATATCTGACCCTGGACACGTGGCCAGACTAGACTCATTTGGAACCTACCTCTAGATTTTTACCTTTGAAGTTTCACTAGGCTAACACGCATGTGGAGGATTCCGTTAGTTATTTTATACTTAGCTGATTCGGGCCTATTTCCTGTTTGACTTATGTTGACCCCTAGACACATGGAGAGCTGGTGCTCATTTGAGTTTCGATGTAGCCTTGAATTCTTAGTTAACACCTAGTCCCACTGGCACATCACTCAGCCTATGCTAAGTGCTCACCCAAAGCACGAAAAGGTATTAGGTTCCTCTTAAGAGTTGCTAGAAGCAGAATGGTAGCATGATAAAGCAATAAACATATACTTTAGAAACTAATCCATCTATTCATCATTATATTGAACTAGGTCTATAAGTGCTTAAATGTAAATCATCATGATAATAATAATATACATTAATAAAACATATCGACACTATTGTTCACCAATATTCTTTATATATTCATCATACTAATGAGATAAAAGCTTCATACAATACTAGACATACATGCATGGATCTATTACAATTATCCAATCTCATGTACTCATGTATCTCTCATCCTTCAAGGCATGTGTCTCTACCTCCTACTAAGTAATTCATTACACACATATATAGGAAGGGGAACTAGCCCTTCACCACTTAACTCTACCAGAAATAGGTCACATGCTAATAACATTACCACGTGCCTTTTACAATGATAGTCATACATGCAAGTATGTTATCTATAGATTGCTGATAGTTAACTATAGTGGTGGATCTATTCTTAGCTTATGCCCATGCAAGAGTGAGTTGACATGTTCTTCAAAAATATCCACGAAGAGTGGTGCGCAAGTCTTGGCATCACTTTGTGTGCTCCGCACGCCAATCTCTAAGAATAGACCTAATCTCCAAAATCGGCTAAGTCCTAAAAGTCTGACTCTACACCTCCACGTGTGACACCTTCCTATACCTTTGTGCCTTTTCTCTTGCATTGTTCTTCCACGCGGACTGTGTGCAAGTTCAACTAAGTGTTTTCTCTTATCAACATTACCCCACACTAATCTCATTGTCGCCTCGACAATGGTGATGTCCAAAACTTACACAAAGAATGGATAAAATAAAGAATGGTTGAATAAAGAATTTTGAATAAGGTATACACAACTAACAAAATTGTTCAAGCCTCAGGCCCCTCCATTTCATCCTAAAGTAGCAACTCTGGATATTCTTCTTTTATATCTACTTCCAGGTTCTCCCACTCTGTTAACACCACTCCTGCCATCTCAGGCATGTCTACAATGATAGACTACAACTCTTCCATAGTGAGTTTTCCTTGCTCATTTTGTATCACAAGCATTACGCTTGACATAGAGGTTTACACCCCCTCTAATACATCCATCTTTTGAGAAATGAGCTTTCTAAGCTCATCTAACCTCTCCTTATGTGGTGCTTGTGCCGCAACTAGTGCCTTGTGCTTCTGCTTCACCAGGATTAACCATTCAGCGTGGCCTAGGGTAGCATCCTTCATAGCCTTATGGACTTCATTTTCCTCCTCTAATGTTTTCACCATGATCAGCGCATCTGGGGCTATGCATATCGTTAGCGCATGATCGGCTTTCTTTAGTTCATCGTGGGTGGCTTGCAGTAGGCCTTCATAAGTAGCAATCTTCCTTGCTACTGCAGCCTGCGCTTTCTCTACCTTTTCCCCGGGGTCCTTGGGTTGTGTTGATACACGCACCTTTTCATCCTCCAACACTAATGTTATCATTGTCTTCACATAGTGCATTGCAGAAGGAAATTCTTTTGGCACTTGGGATTCCAAATGCGGGCGTACCTTGAGGACATCATCTCCAATTTCCTCCGCCATATTAACAAAAGTGTCATATTTTCTCTTGATCAAATCCTTTTCCTATACTAGGCGCGCTATCTCCACATCCTTGGCTTTCAGCTTCTCTATCAGCACCTTAATGGTAGCATATTTATCAATGTTTCTTCTTACTACTTCAGCAGATACCTTTACCAGAGCATTGCTCACCTACTTGTCTGACATCACTATTGGCTTAATTTTCATGTGGCGCATTTCAGGTGCCTTCTTCAATCGTCTCGACGTGCATGATTCTTCACCGACATCAAGTCTGGCTCATCCATATGCATGTGCATCGACCATGAAAGCTGCTTCCTTGTGCACAAAGTCACCTTGTCTCATCCATGAGCACCCATCCGAATAGATCCTTCTACTCAATGGTGCTCTGAAACCGAGTGTGAATAATCAGCTTTGGGTCTTTTGCATACCCCATGGTATGTGCCTTGGCATCCTCCCCTATTCGACGGGATCTGGGCCCTCTGGGAATGGCTGCATCAAGGTTAGGAATACTAGATGTATCCCCACCCTTGTCCTGTGTAGCCTCTAATTGTTCCCCTTCTTCTCCTTCCATTTTCTCCTCCTTATGTTGAGGCTCTTCTTCTACTGGAGATGAAGGTACCTTCTCCTCAGATTCCTCTATTTCCTCACTTAGCCTGAGTTTTCTTCTTTTCTTCTCCTCTGGCTCCTTCACTTGTGGGGTTTCTCCTTATGCCCTTGTGTGCTTAAATACCTTTTTAAATATTTGGTTGCCCTGCTCCTCCCCCGTAACTCCTTCTCCCTAGGAAGTTGTCACGTGCTCCTTCTCTTGGCCAGATGGCTGCTTCCTCCTTCACACCAAGCCGCCACTATCCTCATGTTCTTCATCCTCTTCCTCATCATCTTGCTTGGGTTCAGAGGGCCTAGGTGCCAAAATGTTCTCCATGGTATGCTTCCCCTTCGTGGCCCCAGGCGCAACTCATTTTCTACATACTTGTTATTTTCATTTTGGGCTTCACTGGAGGTATATCAACGCGCCCCAATATCCGCAATGGAAAGTGTTTCGCTTAATGCTCAAAATCATTGAGATATTATTCTCGCCAGATGCATTCCTCCTGGATATCCATACATCTTCCGCAAGGTGTGGTATTCATAATCCACCTTGCTCCGCATTAAACAATAACCTCTGTGTGTTGGTGAACCGATGAATTTGTAGCTTGGAAGTATCAGTGGGGGAAATACGTAAGGTAGTTTGCACCAGGGGCTCGACGACCCATCTACCATTGGAAAGCACATATACAAAAATGTTGTTCTACTACAAACCGTAACTTACTTCCCTAGAACCGAAGGAAAATCCTTGGGTATATGCCATTCCTCTCCAAATGCCATGCGAGAGCCTATCATACCACATCTCTACTCACTCCTTCACCTCATCCGTCATTGACCCCTTACAGAGATACTTGCTGAATCGTTCAGCTGGAGACTTGTGATTCATGGGGTATTCCCATATATTCTCTTTTGGGCCATCTGGTACCCCAATCTCCATGAAGACTAAACTTAGTAAGACACAACCAAAACTTATTTTATTTCCCGTGCACGCTTCCTCTACTATCTACTTTGCAATGAAGCCGACAATGTTATAAGTGGTTCCTTTTGACATGCGTTTTGCCACATGCAGCCACATAGAGTTAACTTGTGACCAACGTTCTTGGTCATTCAATTTTGTGATCGTGTGTGTCACGTATGTACATGTACTACTAGACAATTTTTTTCAGCTTATCAATGTCCATTTCACGTGGTCCTTTCTCGATAGCCTAGTACTTTTGTGTTTCCAGATTAGGCGCTCTTGTCAAACTAGGTTAGTCTTAATATCTTCACCGTTGCCCTTAACCTAGTTATTATGGCAATAAGAATGGGTGTCAATCTTACCTCCATCCTCAGTAAAGTAGAAAAGTCCTCATGGACTCGGCTCATCACCATCTATAAAATGGTGCATACTTTCCAAAGTATGGGAGCTCATATTGTAGACACCAAATTCATGTCTTACGACCCCTTCTGAACTACATCCCATTTCGCAACCTAACCTCATTACCTAAACCTTACATAATTATTTATTAATTACCTCATAATTGATAAATCCCCATCACCTTACCCGCCACCTCACTTCTTTGCCACCTCATCATGACCTAGCCCTAACCCTAAACTAACCTAATTAAGACCCATGACTTGGTCTCAGAGACTCACATCCATAACTAATGCCTCCTTACTCGCACCCAAAGCCGACCTTCTAGCCACTTGACCAAGCCCGCAACCGATCTCTCTCTGGAAAAGCAGGAAGGTGGGCTAATTTACTAAAAATAGCCTACTTTTTCCTTACCGATGTGTTATCCCCTGCTTTGAGTTCACGACAAAACGATCGGATAACCCCACTACAAAATTTTCAAGTGATTTTGCATTATGGCCTCTTTTAAAGAAAATCAGGTTTTCGGTGTTACAACAAATGACATACCTAAGTTTAAACCCTGGTGTCGCGTGACTCTCCGAAATCCGAAACCCACCTCATTGAAAAATCCTTTGAAATCGGGTTTTCTGGAAATTCAACGCATCGTAACGCATATAAGCCAAAACATGTTTTATGACATCTGACTTCCGAAATCCGAAACCCGCCTTGTATTGAGAAGACCCTTTGTATTCAGGTTTTCGGAACCCCAAAGCATCGGAACATCCATGCTCCAAAACATGTTTTATGCGCCATGTTCTCCGATTCCCGAAGTCCGCTCAATCCTTTGTATTCGGGTTTTCAGGGCTATGTAGCACCTAAGCACTTCATGTTTTGTGCTCTATGTTTTCCGAAACATGAAACCCTGAATGCACTAAATCTCTTCGTGTCGGGTTTTCGGACCCCTCCAACATGCTGACATGGCATTCATGCCGAATGGTTGGTGAGTTGGCACGTGCCGAGCTGAAGTGTATTTATTACTAATTTTCTTATAAATACGCAGATTTCCACGTCATTCTTACCATTCATATTTTTAATTGTGGATTTTTCGCATGCTCTTCCGCTTTCAAAACCCGCAGAACTCACATTGCCCGATTGATCATTTGTTTTTGATCTTACTGCCTCGAATCAAGGTATTTTTCTTCCTTCTTTATTCTTGATTTTCATGAATCGATTAAGGCGTATTTTCTTCCCAATTTCTTGCCGCTTGTTGAAGGTTTTCTTCCTTCTTCTTTCGTGTTGTTTTGGAAAGGGTTTTGGGTTTTTAGGATTTATTTTCTTTTTTGAGACTATCAATTGATGTTGTTTCTCCCAAAATTCTAATCATATGCATGATGTATGGAATATGAATAACAAAAAGAAAGGAAGTTGTATATGTGGAAATACAGAAAGACTTTGTTTTTGCTTCTCGGTTTTTTGAAAACTGCTTATGATTCAAAGGCCCGAGTATAAAGGAAGCTTGAAGTATCGGGGTTTCTCAACATTCCAACCTCAACGGTAAGTGTCGGGAATCTCTCAAGTTCCGCTATCAAAAGTGGCGCGGTTTCCTCCCGTGTTCGCGATTAATGCTGAGTGCTTGTTTCCGCCTCAAGTTTCCGCTCATCAAAAGCAAGTGTCAAGGCTTTGCCAAAGTTCCGGCTGTATCAAACTTGTCGGGTTCTCGTGGTTTTCCGACATCCTCTTCAGCGTGTCGGGTTCTTCTCTTCTTCCAAACATTCACCAATCGGGATTTCCAAATTTGAACAGATCACACTCGAGTTCCGAGTCTTTCTCCTCCACATTCTTCATGCTCACTCGGTCCATCTCGAGAAGGCCGAGAAGTCTAGTAGGATGAAATACAATTTAAGAAACCGTAATCCCCATCATATATTGATTGTAATTATGATATCGTAGATACCTAACTCTGGCAACATAGATATGGATGACTTTTGGAATAGGGTGAAGAGTTCTTCTCAAACCCCATGGATGATGGCTTTAGCTAACAAAGGGCTTGCCCTTGCAGCAGCTTTCCCATGTCACCCAATGTCCAGTAGTTTGTTTTGGCTTGTGGCGTCCAGGGCTTATGACTTGGCTTCTCTCAGCAGAAGGAATCAAATGGTGAGGTAGTTATCAAACTAGATGGAGCTTATTTTGATGATCTCCTGAAACTACCTAATTTCAAGGAGTATGGGACCTAAATATCAAGTCGGCTCAAGGCCTGGGACAAGAATCAGAAAATTGCATTAAGGATGTCAATAAGAAGTTCTTGGTCAAGGAAAACCAAATATCTATATTTCCAAGAAATATTCCTAGATGTGATTTCATACAAGAAATCAATGACATTATCACCCTGCTGAGCCGGGTTTTTGCTTGCCGAATCAAATTTATTTCATGGATGGATTTATCAGAGTTTATGGTCACCATCAAGAAGAACCAGCAAGGGATTGACTGGGAACCCTTATCAGTAATGAGATTGACTATCAGATGACGATGGTCTTATCGACCGGAAAGTTTTATATGTTCTCATATGTGGCCTATGCAGTAGCTGGGATGAGGAGCTATCCCGGACTGGATACTAAAGGAAGCAGAACGACAAACCCAGTCTATAAGTATTATCCTCAAATAACAAAGAAGGGGTCCAAGGATCATTTTAGGAGGGTGAATGACACCTTTTTCTACGAGAACATCTGCCGGCTGAACCCAGGGCTAAGAAAGACAAGGGTATCAAACGAAGCTTGGACTGAGGTATCTAAATGGGGATGTATCTTCTTACAGTTCAAGAAGTTTACCTACCTTCGAACGGTCATGTACTGGAGAGCCTTTCCGTCTCTGCCTCATATCCAGTGGATAGATTGATACTAATAGAATTGGTCGATAGCTTTATTGGATTTTCACAAATTCCAACAGAGCAAGATAAGGCAGCAGTGGTATCCTTCCCAATTTCTATTGGGAGATATACTTGCTCGACAAAGGCAAAGGCTAAAAATGTTGAATATGAACTCCAGAGAAATTAAAGAAGCATATGAAGTCTCGGGATGGTTTTGACATCCGAGGAGTACTTAGAACCTATGGAGCCCAACATCCTGCATTGTGCCTCGACATTGATTGAGGATATCCGGGTGGATCGTGTAACGGGTTACGCCCATGCGAAAAAGATAATAGTAGGTTAACTATTAATGAGATTCGCACACTAGAGCTTTTTGATTTGCTGATGGCACAAATCCGATAATGAAAGTGTGTTGATATGTCCTATGATGGGCTTAATGAAGATCGATCGTTTTCCCGCCTATTGATTGGTCGGCCAATAAAAGCCTCTATCATAGATAGGTCACTCATTCTTGCTCGCACCAAAAAATGGCTCTCTTCTTGGGGCATGAATTTTAAAGATGACAAGTTTCCAAAGTTGGCTGAAATGGAGGTGGGGCCCTCCCAAAAGAAAAAGGACAAAGAATCTTCTGGGGGGTCTATAAAAATCAGGATTCCCAAGAAGAGGAAAGAAAGACAAATCTCTTCAATTGTCTCTTCAGCTCAAACGGTGGTTGTGCCAGAATCACCAACACCACCAGAAATAGGGGAGATTAATTTAGAAGAAGGAGGAAGCTAGCTCTTGACTTCACCATTTGCTGATTGCTCAACCGGAGAGACCTTATCTCTCAGCATTCAAGGCTTTGGAAATCAATCTGTGCCTCCCCTCAACAACCACTTCAGCCTCCTCATTCCCCATCCACTTCTTCAAGCATGGCTAATATTTTCTCCGGCTCTCACCCCTCTCGGTGGAACCCAAGTGATCACCAACACTCTCCCCACAACCTATGCCTCTATTCATTACACCTACTACCACGCTGGCTGTTGTTCCCCCTCCAATAGTAGAATCTTCTCCTCGAGAGTAGAATACCGCTTACTACAACATTGGCAATTTCCTCCGATACTCCACAATGGTTACTCGAGCAAACTCCGAGGAAGAGGAAAGTGATTGTAGACCCTACCACCTTTGATTTCAGCTCACTTAAGGCTTCTCATCACAAATCAGCCAAGAAACCCAAAATGCAGCTTCAAGGGTTTTGGTAGATGCTTTAAGAGATAAGTTCAGCAGAGATCGCACTCCCTCACCGACAAAACTAGAGATGATAACAATTATGCTGATTACTGTGCAACCAGTGGTGGCTCTAGGGAAAGTAATAAAGAAAAGGGGCGCAGAAGATGCAAAGTCAAAAGAAACAAAGGACAACAAAAATGAGCTTAAGGAAAAAGTGGGCAGCAAATGGATGAGGTTTTGATTAAACTCTCAACACCCTGAATCCATACAATCTTCTTCTCAGATTCTGCCGGATTTGATTTCTCATTGGTGCCTACGATTGAGAAGATTGCTTTAAAAAAGGAAGGGTGGTTGATGAATGGATCCAAAAGTTGCTCCAACAAGGGGAAGGAAGTAATTCAAGACGTGGTGAAATTTCATCGCCTTGGGGGAGATTCAAAGGAAGGAGAGAAGATGGATGAGGAATTCACTAAAGAAATCGGGATGCCTTGATTTGACTTGGTGAAGCTCTCCAAGTGCTAAAGCAAATACCAAAGACATCTCTTGGTAGAAGAAGGCGTTCTTCCACATACGAGATAAACACTTTCAAATTTGACCAAGGCCATCAAGTTCGTAGTAAAGATCCTCAACGAAGCCTGCGGCAAGTTGAGAGAATCAAGGATAAATTGATCGATGGGAAAAGTGATCCGGAAGAAGAATTGGTCTTGAAGATTTGTCCAAAGGTGTCAGGTTGGGAATGCAGTATCCTATCACCGATGATCTCTTCAAACAAGTTCTGTGAATCTATTCAACATGAACTCGTATAATGATTTGACTTGAAGTCATTGTCAGTTTGTAAGGATTGAGCACACTTTAGAGGCCTTAAGAAAGCTCAAGAAAGGATCAAGAAACTTCCCAAGACCGCCAAAGGATGTTCATGAAACCCGCGAAATGTGGAATGATCATTCCACTCACGCCGATGAGAATGAAATGCAAGGCATTATTCGGAAGTTCTAGGAGTTTCGAATAACAAATCAGGCTTCATCAGCTGGAGGAGGAGAAAGAAGAAGAAGCAAAAGATGATGATTCGGATTAATTCCCAACGTCCCATGTCATTTCTATTTTTAGATTGACATGTCTTTTTATTTCCGTTTTGTCATATTTTTGATTCATGTTTTGACTTGATCTCCTGCGTGAGAGTCATGCAAAACTGAACTCCAGTTAACATGCTACTTTTTAGGATCTGGCCCTGCTTTATCTCTAGTTCCTTTTGTTATAAATAAGGGATGCCTGTGCATTCAAAAGGGTCGAGAATTTTTGAAGCATTAAGAGGCTTATTGGGAAAGGAGAAAACTTTGTGTTTTCTTTCAATCATTTTGAAGAATAGAAGTTGATATTGTTTTACATGACTTTGTGTTGTGAAATATATCTTATTTAAGATGTTGTTCTTATGTTCATGATCTTAAAGCTATTCTTTGCATAGAATCTCGGTTGTTTCTAATTATCTCTGGACACTATATCTGTGATCTAAAACTCGTATGATTATTTCGTGCTCTGTGTTTACTCGAAAGAAAATACGCTTTCTCACATTTCTTTTCTACCGTGCTTCTTTCATGTAATGTCAGCTTTCTAACCTATTTCACTTACGAAAGCAATATCCTCAATCGTGTGAATGTGGATTTCTGATTTCATCCCAACCCCCAATGGTTAGATTAGTGTGAATACTGTATATATTGTTTACCGTGTTTTAGATTAGCAATAAACAGGTAGCCTCACCTATCTTTGAGGAGGGATTTAATCCCATGTACTGTGGTTGAACCTCATATTTTGGTTTGACAAAATATCCAACCAACAGCTTTTGGCGACTCGTCGGGAAATACGGATCAATAGTATAAAGCTTATCCTCTCGCGTGTCCTGCTGACTCCATATTTGCCTTATTTTTAATAAGATCTCCTTTCGATTCTAAGCCGGACAGAGGATCTTCACTCGGTCTCGCCGAGCTCAAGGTGAAATTGATCCACTCTTCGAGTTAATGCAACAAAGACAATTTCAGCCTTTCTCCCAACAACAGGTCTGCTTCTAACCGAACCAGGTTCTTCACCTGCTCAAAGAAAAAGCCGATCCTCAAGAACGGAAGCATCCGCAACTTGTCATGCGCACTACTTGTTTGATACTCGATCCCCATGCGCACTTTTTCGAAGGATGGCGGTTCAACATGTGCCTTGGGGTGCAGCTTATTGGTCTTCTTTCCTTGACTCCTCCATTGAATGAGTTACCACGTGGATCTCGTAAAAATATTCCCAAGTTCAATGGAGATGGAAAGTAAGATCCCGATGAGCACATCGTGATCTTTCTTTGTTGCATGCGGTGTCCTCGAGTGGCTCACGAAGATGTCTCCGTTCGACTCTTCGTTGAAACGCGTGCAGAGGAGCAGCAAAGAATGGTTCTATCACCTTCCAAATGCATGATCCCAAACCAAGGCTACCATGCGGACTAAGTTCAAGCACGTTTCAAACCAGCTGAAGATTCTCATGCTTTGTTAGCTCAGCTCACGATATGAAGAAGGAATCGCATGAACCTATGCGGGAATTCGTGGCAAAGTTCAACAAGCTGATCCTAAGATTCCAAATAGTCACATTTGTACTACTCGAGAATCAAAAATGCTTCTTCATCAATGCCCAACCTCCCCGATATAAGCTTTTATTAAGAAGGTCGGTTTATCCCGGATTTGCTACTTTGCTCGACCAACGGCCACCATCAAATAGAGGATGATCTCATCTTATCCAGAGGATCAAGAAAGATATACCCAAAATCAAAAATCAAGGTTCTTCTCAAGGTAATACCTGACCTATGTTTCAAAAAATGGCTAATGATTTGATTTCTTTAAAGAAGCAAGTGTCTCAGCAGGTGAGCAATGTTCCATATCGGGATATCCCTAGACGGAATTTTAATAACAATGGTGTACCTACCAGAGATAGGCCACGGTTAGCTCCTGCTCAACCGAGGTTAGCAATTGAAGCTCCGCCTGTTAATGCATCAGTGGAAATAATTGAAGAAGATGATGAACCAGAAGAACAAGATTTCCGTGAGGATTTCGAAGCTTCAGGATATCTTTGATGAGTCTTATGACGAATCAGCCAAGCGACTCCGATTGGTTATTTGGAATATGATGAAGATGAATGTGAGCCGATGGTCAATCATTTTCTGCTTTTTCACTCGGTCCCAATCTCGAGTTCCCAGAAAGCCTCTGGAAAATACTAAGGAGAAGAATAAGGAACCTCCTGTATCCATAGTTAAGAGGGGTACCCCTATTTCGGTGCAAACTGAGAGAGAGGTTACTAAAAAGACAGCTGCTCCTTATTTCCCTTCTCCTAAGGTCAAAGTGCCTCCAAAGACAAGCTCATGTAATTAGAACTCGAACCTACCATCATTCCTTCTTATATCGCTTTTGATATTATTGATCATGCAAAGAGAACCAAAATTCAAATGTCAGAAGCAGAATACCTTCAATCAAATCCTGAACAATTTGAAAAGCTAGCCAAGTTTATCAGAAGTAAAGTGGCTATTCCATCACCTTCAAAAGGTCTCCTTCCAAATCCTACTCAACCCACACCTCGAATAATCTTACCTCTGCTTCCTTAGGAAAGATTGAACCATTTATTTGTCTCTACTAATAAATGGGTTTAAACTCAGCAATTGCATCATTGACTCGGGGGCCTCTAATAATG